>SNQJ01S0161279.1:0-11667 GCA_010110895.2 Picea sitchensis | reverse complement strand
CTTGGTAAAGAACTCAAAGGATAAGGTGATATAGCTCTACCAAAATAGATGGAAGGAACTACCACTTACCCTGAAGAAGATAGAACCTCACTCTCCACCTAATTGAAGGGACACCTTCTTCAAAGAACAAATGTATACTAAAACTCTTAAAATGATGAAGTTCAATTAGATAGGCTAAGTTCCAAGTATCCATTAATCCTCCACCCTGTTCCCTCCTAGCAGTCTATAGGAGTGGTTGATGAAGAAGATTGACATAAAAAATGATATCATAGAAAGATGTATTCACTTGTATTGTATCCTATGATTTTAGAAATATAACACATAAGGAACATAATTCAGATCAGGAAGAGTGAGCATGACACAAACCAATTTTTGAGGAGCCATTTTGTTGCATAGGGGTGTGCAAAACCTCAATCTAGGGGGTAATGATGGCCTAAAAAATTGTCCATTTTATGGCCCATCTTATGTATACATTTGATGTATTTTTCCCTAAGCCAAGATCCCCACATAAAACATTCATGTTTTTTAATGATTAACGAGGACATAGTGACATGTACTTATCTATTTATGCACAATTTGTTTAATTTTGAAGTATGAATGTGATGAAATTGATTTGGAATAGTCTTTCATGTTTTTTACATATGTTATATGTGAAGACTAATGTGATCCCAAAAGGTTAAAAGTGTAAGGATTCAATCTGACTAGGGTCATCTCCTTAATTTATGACTCTAGACCAACTTGATGATTACTGAGAATTTTAATGGATCTTGTCCCTTCACCATTTTTAAAAGTTGCTAGCACTTGGAGGTAGCCTTAATGGCCTTAAGCAATTCAAATCCTAGTTGATTTAGGAATTTTGAATCGTCTCGAAGGGAAATCATTCTCATAGAACAACATGCAAATTTCTAGGAGGTTATGGGGCAACTTCAATCAATCAAGGGATTGTTTGAAAGGCTTATATATGAATCATTTTCAAGTATAAATAACAACATAAGGTAATAGGATATTTAGTCTCCTATTTATTTCATCATTCATCTTTCTTGACGTTGGTAATTCAAATTGTATTAGGAAGGATAAATTCCACCTTTATGTTTCACAATAGTTTATGAATGAAATATACATAATTTTGTTGTATTTTTTAGTGTTACTTGCCTACAATGCTTGTAAGAGCTTTCTTGAGTAGGGCCCACTCAAAAAGAGGATTGAGAACCCCTATCACCCATTTTTTATGTCCTTTACTTTTATTTTTATTGATAGACGAGATTCTATAGTAAAACAAAGCACTAGTCATTTTATGTTAATTTACAACAAATTAGAGATTCCTTTGCATTTCTAGAAGATACTAATATTTATTTACTTCATATGTTTACTTTCTATAGTTTACATTAGAATGTTCAACACTTCAAAGTATATCTAATAAAGTTACTATGATTTATGTATATCTAATAAAGTTACTATGATTTATAATGATTATATAAATTAAATGATTTAGTAGTAGCCTAGGATCCAAAGGTACATCGATTCATTAGGATCATTAATCCAACTCTTCACCCAAGAGTTAAGAGTGAAGGTGATGAATTCAATGGTGTCAAAAGTCAAAGATGGTTGAATTATCAAAATTGAGCATTCTGCTATTTTCAAGTAATTCAAATTAGATTTTTGTAATTGCATGAAGATTGCAGAACACCTCATAATTTTGCATGATATCTGGATTGACAATTAAAATGAATTTAGAGATTCAATATCCATTGCTTTAATTCTTTGACCCAACAACACATAAGGTTATGATTAAGGTATTTGGGTCTTTTTGGGTTTCTAAGATGAGTGGATTTTCATTGTTGTATTGAGGTAATAATATCTATGAGTGTGCAAAAGCTTCCTTTTTATGTCATGTCATTCATAAGGTTTTGGATGATCTAGATGATTGTTCCATCTCCCCATAAAAATAAGGTAAAAAAAAATTAGGTTATAAAATGGAAAAATATATAAGATTTTGTATCTAAAACTTAACATATAATGAGATATTAGATACTAAATTCTTTACCTTACATAAATAATAATTTATATTAATAAATAATTCAATTTTCTTTTTTAAACCCTGAAAATTTAAGTCGCATATACATACGGAATCTAGATAAAGATTACCCATATTACAGAGCAACCAAAAACAAAAAAAATGTAGTATGCATATTTTATAATCAATCGAACATGAATAGTGCATATGAATTCCAAAAGATATATAAAATTATTCGTGTTTATTCCAACTTTAACCTGTAATACACACTAAATGTTTTTTATAATATTTATAAAATATTTTTCTTTAAACTTGACCATCATGTATCTAATAAATATAAAGGTAAAACAAATTTACCTCTTCAACTGAACGTGAAAGGTTGAAGTCACAAATTTTGACAACCATGGGTGAAACTATTAAAACATTGTCAGACTTTATGTCTCTGCAGAAAATACATTTACACTTTAGATATTTCACTTAGTTACATAGTCACAACTATTTAACAAGAGAAGGAAAGAAAATTCTGTTAATATGAATATATTTGTATTTTAATATTTCAATTAATTATAATTATAAATAAAAATAAAAATAATTTGTTTTTTACCTATGCCATATACCATGTGAATGCATATAATCAATTCCTTCAAGCATCTGCTGCATAATAATTTTGACATCACTATGAGTCAAATTGTTCAGATAATTATATAAAGACCCTCTGCATACATATCATATAAAGTGACATATTAGTAAAATTATAGTAAATTTATTTAAAATTTATTAAACAATATAAAAATTTATTAATAATAAATTTAATTATTTATTTAAAAATTAATATTATAAAAATATATTATTTAAATATCAAATTTATAAATTATATTAATTAACTAAATTTATTAATAAATTATTTAAAACTTAAAAAAAAAACTAGCTTAACCAGCAATATTGAAATATTATATATATTTTTATAAAAATAATATTTGAAGTGGAAGTTTATATTCCATGCTTATTATAAGTTGATATTATTAATAAAATTATATTAAATTTATAATTATATTAAGTTTATATTAAATTATTATTAATAAAATTATATTAANTTATATATATTTTTATAAAAATAATATTTGAAGTGGAAGTTTATATTCCATGCTTATTATAAGTTGATATTATTAATAAAATTATATTAAATTTATAATTATATTAAGTTTATATTAAATTATTATTAATAAAATTATATTAAATTTATAAAAAAATGTATGTTTTTTTGGGTTAGGTTAAGTAAAGTCTATTGAACTCTTTGATCTTTGAATAATCAAAACATGTTAAGTTATATATATGGGTGGCTTTTCAAATATATTGTCTATTACTAATGTTCCAAGATCCCAACTCATAAACATAAGAAATAACTATGCACCATCTAAAACTAGATATAAGAAATAACCATGCACCATTTATAAACCTAAGAAATAACTATGCACCATCTAAAACTAGATATAAGAAATAACCATGCACCATCTAAAACTAGATATAAGAAATAACCATGCACCATCTAAAACTAAATTAGAAATAAACCCACACATAAAGTTCCACCCACATAATGAATCCTTCATAAGCTTTCACACTACCACTCTGAGAAGTAATGAGTGTGATAAGTGAGTAACTTCCCATTTGAGATTTTATTACAAGACATTTGTTTTGCTTTGCTAATATCATGTCTGGATTCCTTCGTAACTAAAGTAGAGGAAAATTATATGGAGTACCTCCATTTATCATCAAGTACCCTTCATTAAGACATAGCCAATGTTGACTTGTGAATGGGCTTTAGAGCAAAACAATAGAGGAAAAATGTTGAAAGAACCAATAATCATTTGGGTAAGATTTTTGTTTGATTTTATCTAAGCATTTTAAGTTAATCAAGTAAATGATCATGTNAAGACATAGCCAATGTTGACTTGTGAATGGGCTTTAGAGCAAAACAATAGAGGAAAAATGTTGAAAGAACCAATAATCATTTGGGTAAGATTTTTGTTTGATTTTATCTAAGCATTTTAAGTTAATCAAGTAAATGATCATGTTGTTCTCACTTGGCAGCGGGTAGAAGACTTGATGTTGGGTTCTATTCATTTATTTCTGTTTATTTACAATTAAATAGTTACATTGAGAATGAAAGCATAAGGATGTATGGTTAGATGTAGTTTGATTTTGATTATTATAAATTATTAGATTTGATTGTTAAAAAACAAATTTAGATGTGATTATTAACTTATCATTGAAATACTATAATTTATAATTTCAAATAGTAAAGTTATGTTTTATGATTAAAGTTATGATATTTTTTAAAAAAATATGGTTACAATTTAAATGATTTAAATATACAAAAATGGAATTATATGTTTTAATTTAGATGTTGAATATTTTGAGAAATAATTTTGTTGGTAATATTAGAGCAAATCTCGAATTTTTGATTGATGAGATTTTCCATTTAGAGTTATTGGAATTTTTTCTCATTTTTTTTTGTCTAGTCTTCTATTTATGTTCCTAGCTAGTTAAATCTATTTATTGTGGCATATTTTTCTTCGATTCCCTTTCTAAATGTAGTTAGTTGGATTTGAATGCATTTGATTTTTGAGTCACCCATAGGGATAACTTATTGTTGCTAGAATTTAAAGTTGTATTGTAAAATAACTAACTGGTTAAACCTATTTTTCGTGTGGCATATTTTTCTTTGATTCCCTTTGTAAATGTAGTTAGCTAGATTTGAATGCATTTGATCTTTGAGTCACCCATAAGGCTAACTTATTGTTGCTATAACTTAAAGGTGTATTGTAGAAGTAAACAATAGATCCAAGCAAATGTTGTGGTTTTAACAAACACTTTTATATCATTAACGCACAAAATACAATAGCATAACACAAAATTTGTCTATATAGGTCAATCCAAGGAAAACTTGAGTGTGTAACCATTCTCCTTTAAACTAGGTTGATATGATCAACCCTGACCACACAAGTTGGCCTTAAAGAGGGTAGACAATTATTGTTGCACAACTTATATGTGCCTAGTTAGTTATAGTCGACCCATTCAAGACCAATTTAGTTAATTTGATTTTCCCAACTGAAACCCCTTAGTTGATCGACCGACTACTCTATAAATCCACCGAATAACACTAAAAGATATTGACTAATGTCCGAGAATTTGGTTTAACCATATATTCCAACATAATTCTTGTTACCCCTCATATAGCATGAGGATTATCATAGGTTGAAGACCTCACTACTCCATCAATCCATCGACTAACACTAAAAGACATTGACTAATGTTCGATAATTGGGTTTAACCATAGATTCCAACATCAATCTTGTTACCCCTCATATATCATGAGGATTATCCCAAGTTGAATACCTTTCCCAAGCAAGCTATGTTTGGAGGATTTCTAGCTTTGGATCCAAGGTGTTGGTCCTTTGATGCATATTGTTTATGGATTATCACCTTTTGATGGAGGCTTGCATTTTTCACATGTGGAGTGTTTGGTACTTTTGAAGGGTTTTTCTTAGTATAATTTCATTTTGATTAATCCCTAGCACATTCATGGAAGGAATACCCATAACTAATGGTTTTCCTAAGTAATATTGGTTTTGTTTCTCCTTGATGTTGTGCATTGGTGGCTTGGTATGCTTGCATGATTTCTCTAGGTTTCATGGCATATGGCATATTATTTCACATTACTTGATTTGATACTCCTTGATATAGTGCACCCCTCTAGGGCACATATCCCTAGGGTGCATTCCTTGGAAAATGGTTTTTCATTAGATGGAGGATTGCTCCACTCTAGAGTAATTTACTTGGTATCCTTAATGGTTGGTTAGAGATGATTTAATTCCTTTTCAAGGAGTGCCTTCTTTCTTTTTATCTTGGTTTTGGAGGTGTTGATGGTATTGGTACATGGTTTCATAGGATGTCACATTTGTACTTATTTTTGAAGAGTGTGTCACCCTTCATGCACATTCTCCCCTAGGTTGTCCACTATTTTGGGGCCCTTGGATTGAGGAGGGTTGGTTGCATGGATATGGATCCACACTTTATTAAAACACGTGTTGAGGTTGCTCTATGTTTGAGGAGTTTTTATAACAACTAATGGACCATTTCTTGCACACTTATCTATGAGATCCACTTTTGGAGGAGTTTGATAGTTTTATTAGAGGGGCATCCTAGCTCATGTGAAGATATCTTTTGATAAAGTGCCTAGATTGTTTTTAGATCAATATTAGTAGATGCAAAATGGTTGTAAGATTTCAAAATTGTGGCCATAATAGAACTTATGACAAATATTGAGGGAGTTATGGTGGTTGTAAATATTTCCCCTTCAAACCCTTGTTGCATTTTGATCAATTTTTTAGGAAAATCACACTTTTGTTTCTTGAGTCTTTTGGTTATCTGGGAAGAGTGAGATTAAGGAATCCACATGGTGGAGAATTACTTGAACATATTTATAAACTTTGCATGTTTTGAGGCTATCTTTGAAGGGTGTTCCAAAGGAGAAGAAGATAGGTGGCAAGAGGTTTTTACTTGCTTGGTCAAAGATGCTTCATTCAAGGAGGGGTTTTGTTTGAGAGAGAGACACATGTCATCCCCTTCATCATTGTTTCTCTATGCTGGGAATTTTTGTCTTGCAAATCCCTATGATGTATTATTCTAGTATTTTTCTTGGATAAAAGCATGGATCTACAAAGATTTTATGGTTATATTTTAGAAAGATTTGTGGATCTAGATTCCACTAAATGATATTTTATTGTAAAGGATATGGAGTTCAAATCTATATAAGGATTGATAGGGAAATTCCCTCTTATGTAACGAACCAATCTGGTTCTTACTAGAGACATCCATCATAAATGGGATAAATAACTATAATCCATACTGGACAAGAAATGTATTGAATAATAATGTAATATAATGAGATAAAATAGATTGATATATTGATGAATGTGCCAAATATATAGAGAACCTAAAGGAACATATGGTGACCATCCATGGAAGGATGCATCCCTTAGACAATTAATTACTATTTTATTATTATTATTGTTATTATTATTATTATTATTATTATTACTACTACTACTACTACTACTACTACTACTACTATTGATTAATTGGGTTGGTTTTCATTGATGTCAACCCTTGAAGAAAGTCCAGTAGCACAAAGGTTTGGGTAATGGACCCAAGTTTGTTTGATGGATAATGGTATGAGTTTTGATATATTTGTAGGTAAGACTATTCTATATGGATAGTACATGTCATTCTGTTTCCAGTGGTATGTGGAACACCACATAACTCCTCACGGCTAGAGAGTTATGGCCATGTGAAGTTGGAGAACCCTCATGAGTCATATAGAAGCCCCAAAAGGTCAAAGTAGTCAAAGTGGTTGCAAAGAAGAAATTATTTAAATAATAAAGTGAAGTGATGAGTGTACTATAAGTCAAACTGGATGAAAAAGAAATGATTTAAATATTAAAGTAAATGGATAACTTACTAATTGTGGAAAGTGGTTAAGTTAAGTGGAAAAGTGGTTAGAAGTGGGTTAGACCTAAAATAAATAAAGTGGGTTAACATGGTTAGAAGGGAAACCCTTGAGGAAGCTACATGAAAGTATAAATAAGAGGCAGGGGTCTCTCATTTAATTACACTTGAGCATATTGAATATCTATATTTTTGTAAGGCTTATTGCAAGTACTCATTGATACATCTAAAGTTTCGAAAGTATGAGGTAGCACGAAGGGTTGACGGAGAAAGTTTCAGAGTTACAATGAATACAAAAAAACCCTAAGTTCTGAGGTGTATGCGGGCTAACAATGCAATAGGGTGTGTTGGCACAGAGCTAGACCCAGGGTTCAACTCTAACAACACACCAACAAACCCTAACCACTGGCCCTTTTGGAAACACCTGCGAAGCAGATGACGTCTCACCCGAAGTAGCAATAGGGGGTTGCAGGACATGGGTGTCTACAACCGGAGGAAATGCAAGGGAATCTCAGAACAACTGCACAATATAGCCTAAAGAGTCCTTAACAAACTTACACTTAGCTTCGTGAAGTTAGTTATATCTCTTATCCTTAACACAAAAATGCAATAACAGTATAACAGATAACAAACACACAACATCAACCACAAAGAAAAATAAGATTTATGTGGTTCACCCTCTCCCTAGGGATACGTCCATGGAACTGCGTTTATTGATATATTAGATGAAAACATACAGTTCTATCTATGCATCCTTTCTCTCTCTCTTTTTCTCTTTCTCCCCTCCCTGCGCACCCAACTGTAGGTTGGATATTCGCACCCAACTAAAGATCTTGCAGTGCAAGAATGCATAATACTTCAATCTCAATGTTTCTCTCACCCACAATAATAGTAACAATAATACTAGCCAACCTTAACCAACCCTCTTATCTCTTCTAGACCTTTATTTATACATTACATGACTCTTAGACAACCTTAAACCGACGTTTAGGTGTCAAAACCCTAGATCCAAAACCATAGATCCACTTAACCTGCATTTTAAGGGCTTCACCAGTCTGTGCTTCCTTCTTTTCCGTGAAGTGCTCCAAAGAACTAGTGTATTTTTTCTCTTGTTGATTTGTCCATGATCCATCTTCTTTGCTTCTTTATCTTCCTAGATCTTCTCTTTCAACGACTATCTTTTCCTTTACTTCACTCCTTTTCTGCTTCTTTAACCACTTCAACCCTTCCTCGGTTTGTGTTCTTCCCGCGTAGTTCGTACTTCGTCTTTCTTCTTCCTGAATATTCTCTTTATTTATTAATACATA
Source organism: Picea sitchensis (assembly GCA_010110895.2). NCBI lineage: Eukaryota > Viridiplantae > Streptophyta > Pinopsida > Pinales > Pinaceae > Picea > Picea sitchensis. Next base: position 2,838 of record SNQJ01S0161279.1, on the reverse strand, counting down.
ACCAAGGGCTAATAGGCCCCCAACACTCACCTATGACTCATCCCGAGTCACTTCAAGGTTGAACCCTCTGTATCACTTCGACTGCAGACTGTGCGGGGTAGCCTATACTTTCTATTCTGTCCCTCCCCAACTTGTGCAGACTGTATTTTCTATGTCTGGTACCCAGTTTCAACTGCACCTGATACCTATACCCTTCTTCCTCTGTGTTTACTGTGAGATGCGAGGCAACTGGTTATCATAATATGGTTTCAACGGGCTCCCATTTACCAAACCATCTTTCCATTCTCCATTAAGGGTATTCAATGGCACAACTCCTCCTTCTGTGACATAGGAAACTTCGAATGGTCCGAGCCAATGTGTCCTAAGCTTCCCTGGATGCTTCATGAACTTGTTTTCATATAACAATACCTCCTTTCTTAAATGGTTTCTTCTTGATATATCTATCACGGTAAGCCTTTTCTTGTTCTTTTTGTACCTACTGATGAAATCCTGTAATGAACCTGTCTTCCTCTAGTTCCAAAAACTGCACAAGACTCTCTTGAACAAAGCCAGTGTCATCCATACCTTTAAATTCAACAATTCTTAAACTAGGAACTAGGTATTCCATAAGTACTACTACTTTCAGGCCAAAAACTAGCTTAAATGGGGTCTGTGTTGTCAACTGTTTTCAAGTAGTTCTATAATCCCATAATACTTCTGGAATTCTTAAATCCCAATCATCTTTGTTAATGCTGCAAATATTAGTCAGTGTTGTCTCCAAGATCTTATTGAAAGCCTCGACTATGCCATTCACCTGTGGGTGGTATGGAGTTCTCTTCTGATGGTGAACTTTGAATTCTTGAGTCAAGGCTTCAATAGTCCTTATTCGGCTGCGGTTTCACTACAGTCCTTAAATTCTTTGGCTTCTGCCCATCTAGTCAAATACTCTGTAGCAGTGATGTTATATCGAGCTCCTGTGTGCTTCCCTGGTGGGTTAACAGGTCCCACAAAGTCAATAACCCATTTCTCAAATGCTTGCAAAGTTAACTGAGGTGTTAGATGCATCTCATACCTTATGGAAGGTTTCTCTGTCCTTTGACATACATCGCAGGCTTTGTAGTATTCCTTAGTATCCTTATGTAAAGTAAGCCACTAAAGGCCAGCTCTGAGAACCTTCTTTGTTATTTCTTTCCCTATAAAATGTCCTCCTTCGATGCCTTCATGTGCTTCTGAAAGAATCAATGGTCTTTCTACTTCCATAACACATCTCCTCAAGATCTCATCTGGTCCCATCTTAGATAAATGCAGTGTGGATTACCAATTGTTTCTTATGAATAACTGTATACTCGCAAGGTGCCATTCTTGTGGACAAAAACTGAACTATCTTGGCGAAGTGATCATCAAATTTTCTGATGGCCAACAAATGTGTATCTGGTAGTGTATCCTCCAGACTAGTAGGTTCCTCGCCATGTTCCAACCTGGATAAGTGATCAGGTCCTTTATTCATTCTTGCAGGCTTGACCACAATCTCAATGACATACTACTGGAATAATAGTAGCCAAATGCATATTCTTCCCCCCAACACTGGATTGTTGACTAAGTATTTTAATGTAGAATGATCAGTGAACATCTTAAATTGTCCTCCCAACAAGTAGTGTCTAAACTTTTGCAGTGCATATACCATAGCCAGGCCTTCTCTTTCAGTGGTAGTATAATTCGTTTCAGCTGTAGAAAGCTTCCTACTAGCAAAGTCTATAGGGTGGTCAATGTTTCCTGCACCTCGATGTGCCAAGAGTTCTCCTAATGAAATGGATGAAGCATCGACGTGAACATTGAACTCCTTACTCGAATCCAGAAAAACTAGGATAGGTGCAGTGACCATTTTCTGCTTTAGTGTGTCGAAGCTCTGTTGATATTCTTCTATCCATTGGAACTTACTATCCTTCTTTAGTAGCTTCTCCATAGGTGTTGTGATCTGTGCATAAACCTTAATAAACTTCCTATAGTATCCCGTGTGTCCTAGTGCAATGCCCAGTTGTCTAACTGAAGTGGGGGGAGGCAGATCAACAATGATGGAAATCTTAGAAGGATCTACCAACAACCCCTGCTTACACACAATGTGCCCCAACAACACTCCAAAGGGTGAAAATAAAATACATTTTTTCAAATTCAGGGAAATCTGACATTTCCTGCACTTATATAACATCAATCTCAAAAATTCAATATGATCATTCAATAGACTAAAAATGGTCCAATCATCAAAGTATGCTTCCAAAACCTTGTGTAAAAAGTCCTTAAATGCTTCAACCACCACCCTGGAAAATATGGCTGGTGCATTATTCAAGCCAAAAGGCATCACAATGTACTGAAATGAACCCCATTCTATTGCAAATGTGGTCTTATGTTGGTTTTCCTAAGCAATTCTGATCTGGTGATAGCTTGAAAATCCATCTATAAATGAATAGACTTCTCGTCCTCCTACATTGTCTAGGACTTCATCAGTAAAAGGTGTAGGGAATGGATCATGTAAAATGCATCATTCAACTTCCTKAGGTCCACACAGATTATGATTTCTCATGACTTCTTATCCTAGACAACCATAGGGCTGATCCATTCAGATTCTTCAACAGGTTCTATGATTCCTTCTTCCAACATTCTATTCAATTCAATCTTAACTTTCTACTTGTACTTGGGATTTAGTCTATAAGGTCTCTACTTGATAGGTATTGCATCTGGTCTTAGATGGATCTTCATTTCTCCCATGGGCCCTTTTATGCCCTTCATGTCTGTGAACTTGGTTGGAAAAAAGTCCTGATATTCATGCAATAGTTCTATGATCTTGTTAATAGTAGCATCATC
>SNQJ01S0161277.1:0-21443 GCA_010110895.2 Picea sitchensis | reverse complement strand
ATGAATTTTTGAAGATGACAAAGTGAATTTAAGAAGGAAGTACATGTAGGCCCTGAAGATAATTAAAGAAAATAATTACAAAATAAGAAAGTGTCAGGTCGGCCCTAATGTTAAAAGGAAGTGACATAAATGGTATAAATAAATATCATTATACATTCATTTGATACATAAGTCAAATTTCAGAGGTAATAAGAAGAAAATAAGGCCGAATTTCAGGGGAGGATGAAGTCTTTTGGTGATGTGTTCTAAGGTATGTTATTTTCAGGTTATCTTACCATTTTTGATATAACATTTTTTCTAGAACTATTCAGATGGTGAAATCGCTATGGTATTTCGAAGACATATCAAGGTACCTCTGGTAAAAATTGCAGCTCTTGATTCTCTATAATTATGGAGATACACTCTGTGGAAGATAGGGTTTGTGACCAGTCATGAAGCTAGTCAATAAACAAGTGTTCCGGGTAAAAAAGTCATAACTTCTACATAAATAATACAAATGAAGTGGGACCACTTCCATTGGAAATATTACAGATTGTAGTTTCTTTTGTGAAAGTTTCAGAATCAGATGTTAAATATTGAGTGCGGGGCATGTTGTACAAGTTGGGTCTTCTGAATAGACCAGAATTGAATAAAGTCTACCATTCTTTCTATAACCTCTTTTTGGGGAGGATTCAAGGAGTGAAAATTGGAGGAGTTTCAGAGAATACATTGAGTAATATTATCTACAGGACCAGAGTACTCCAAGAATTGAAGAATTTCAGAAATTGAAGAAGTCTCAAGAAGCATTATCAGGTTCTATGTGATGATTGGTTGATGGTGATAATTTAATGTAAAGTTTTATTATCTCTCATATATTCTCGGGTGGAAGGAAGGGGTGAGTATGGAGAGTTCAAATCTCTCTTGATATTGGAGGATTGTATATTCCTATTGGAATTTTATCCCTCCCTTTACATTTGGAAGCTGTACCTACCTTTGGACATCATTACTCTCCTTGAACAATAACTATTGATTATTTCTCATATATTGTGCATGGTGTATTGTGGTGTATTGGTGTAACTCTTATACTATTGTTCATTTCTCATTGGATATAGTTGAATGGTTTAAGTATAAGTTGAAAAAGGTTTTAAATTGTACTTGATATTGATTCACCCCCCTCTCAGTATCAACAATATATACTTTTAAATCATATAACATTGTTAAAGCCCTATAATTATGATTTTGTCCAGACTGAGCGAGCAGAGGGGGAGGGTACATTAGCTCTCGAAATTATGTTGAGGAAGGATTGAAGAGAAAGTCGCATAGGCAACCTGAAATTCTATCCAGAATGAGCATTGGTGAGGGTGAACTTGCAGCCTAAATTATGTCCAAAGTCAGCATTGTAGAGGGAGAATCTTGTAGCCCAAAATTTTGTCCAGAGTGAGAATTGGGGAGGGAGAATCTTGCAACCTGAAATTCTATCTAGAGTGAGCATTTGGGAGGGAGAATCTTGCAGCCTAAAATTTTGTCCAAAGTGAGCACTAGGGAGGGTGAAATTGCAACCCGAATTTTGTCCAGAGTTAGCAAGATTTAACAGGTATTTTTGTTGGTAAGGGGGTTCAGAAAGGAAGTCAAACGAAAGTATCATAACCAACTTCCTTAAAATTTCAAGATAAAAGGAACTAAAATTTCCTAGCCATTTATCCAACGAATTAAAAGAAAACATAAAAGGAGGAAGGAATGACATACTTAACAAGCTTGTCCCAAATTGTTCGAGTGGCAGTCCCAAGAAGGCATGGAAACCCCAACGGTTCACGAAATTAAACAGAAGAGCGCCCATATTTAAAAGAATTGTGAGGCAACACTACACTCGAGGGTTTGGGAGACTTACGAAGATTTGTACAGGTCTAAGGATATATTATCAGATCATCGTACATCCCACAAGTAATGAACTTCCAAATATTTTATCTTCGAAAGAATAAAATTCGATTTGAAATAAAACACATCATATAAAAAAATTCAATCCAAAATTCTCACTCAAATTTTCTGAAAACACAATTAACATTGATATTAAAATTCAATTATGTATAGTAAGTCTTTACTTTTAATTGCATAAACTAATCTGATTCTTACAGAATTTTGGAAATGTAGGTCAACAACTTGTCAATGATTAGCGAATGTCTTACATATATCCGTTATGCGGAACCATTTCTATTCCCTAATCAGATTTTCTAAATGTACATCAATTATCAATGCATAAAGTAGTAATATAAAAATATTGTGACCATAACTTGACTAATTTGAGTCGATATTTTTCTTTGATTATTGCATGGTGTCCCTTATGCTTTCTAATCACCGAGTCCTCACTGGTACCTCCCAACCAATGCTAGGGGTACTCTGCTTCCCCCTTATCCCCCCGAGTCGTAAAGGGGCCACGCACACACACCACCATTAATACTCTAGCTCTCAGTTTTCCTCACAAGGTAGAGCCACCACTCTCTCTATCAATATGGGTATCCCAACTCTCACAAGTAAAACCAATCAATATTTCTGCAGCATAAATTTACCCATAACCAGTGTGTTTTTTTTTTTCCTTTTTCCCATTTGCTTTATAGGATTTTCCTTAATGACACCTTGCCACTTGCACATTTAATTCACTTTTTAAATAATTAATTAAGAATTACTTCCCCCATACACTTGTCACACTTTCCCTTAGTTTCACAAGTAAATCCACAATTTATTTTAATAAAAGTCAATTTTCCTCACCCATCCTAAAAGCGCTCCTAAAATCACTCCTAGTTGTCTCTTTATTCCACTTATTTCCAATTGATGATTAACGCCTTACTATATCTGAGTTAAGTTAAAATAGGATTCTCTTTTAGTTAGACTAGTGTTAACTAGACTCTAGATTCTTTTATATGCGTACACATTCTCTCCTTTATGTTTCTTTCTTATTTTAAAAACTCCCCTTTTAATAATTTCTTACACCTATGTGCCTTAAATCAAGTCATTAGGATTATTTCAATTTACTTAACTCTTGAAATTATTTACCTTATTCCCCTTTTTCTTTAGTTATTAATTTTAGTTTAGCCTCTTTACAAAACTTATGCTAGGCTTAATTAAATTTTATTTGCAAAGGATTAACTCTTATAGGGATTTACAATTAATAATTTAAATCCTTAATTAATTAATTAAATAATGGATTCGACAGTGCCCAAGATTTTACGAGGTTAATTATTCGCTCAGGTTTTTTTAGGCCACCTAGATTCATTGGCTCAAATTTTATTTATGTGACTTGCCCTTCAAGACGCACTCCATGCTCCAAGGGTGCCACTCGCCTTTGATTGGTTTTGGTAGTTGTCCAACCCCTGGAGTCAACACTCCATTTGACGGACCTTGTGAGAGACTAAGGGCTTCTAAGGAATAATGACACCACCTTATTGTGCACCCCTTATAAATATTCGTGAGAGACTGTCTCAGTATTCCCTTACAACATCGTGGATCTCTCGAACTAGGTAATCGTTAACCTACAATTTGAGCCAAGACTCGAGTGATAGTAGGTTGTGTCAGGGACTCTTCCACACCTCTCCCTCAATATCCGGTCTATGTGTGTGGCCCCTTTACTCCTTATGTGAGTCATATTAGAAAGCAATTTTATGCCTGCATCCATCAACGAAACACTGTCAACGATCCATATACAAAATCATACTATAATCGATCATATGTCACATATACATAAAAAAATACTCAAACCAATACAATCCACTCCCTGACTCAATCCGGAGTCCAAGGAGGTCCATTGATTCCATCGACATCCACAATATCTCAAGTGTCATGCACACTCACGGGAACTCTTCAATAGCATATGTCAATACATATATATCAATTAACATTAAATCAAAATCATCGACATCATCATAAAAATCCACAAGTGAAATATATAATCATGTACTATAACTGGATCACTTAGATGCAAGTGTCCTCAAAGAATAAGTCGATAACATGTGATCGCAAGAGCGGGAGCTTACATAATGTATTAATAAAATTAATAAATAAGTTAATACAATATTAAATAATACATTGTTAAAGTATGGCTATGCTAATAAAGTAAAAATACATTAAAACTACTTTAGAACATTATTACATAAATACAAAATGTTCATTTAGTACATTTTTACATTAAAAAATCCATTCATTAATACATTAATTCAACTAATACAATAATCATTAATGCATTAATACAATATGATATATTAATAAACTAATAATATATTAAGAAAGTATTATTAGATTAAATGCTCGTTACATTGTAATGATAGGGTTGTGTTCATCACATTGCGATGACAAGGCTAAGTTCATCACATTGTAACGTACGTATATGTTCATCACATTCCAACATTACTATGTTCGACAAATGGTGACATATATTTATGTGCATCACATTGCGACGATAGGCTATTTTCATCACATTGCGATGTTTGTATTGTTAATTATTTAATTAAATAAAGTACCAAGGCAAGTGTTTCTCTTCCCTAGGTGCCTAAGGGGTGAGAAAGTGACTAATGTGGGACCTAGTCATTTAATTTGTGAGATGCAAATTAAAAGGTGACTTTATGACTAAAGTGAGGGTGAGTGAAGAGACATCTAATCTCAGTCACTCATCTAATCCAATATCCACCATTGGATTAAGAAACTCCTCACCTTCCCTCATGAGGTTGATTAGGGAAAGGGGGCACACCCATTGTTGGGTTGTTCATGCATTCTTGTTGACAGAAAAAGAGAGAGCAAGAGAGAGGTCGAGCTGAAGAAGAGGTATCATTTGCAGAGATGGGCACACATCCCAAGGTAGCAAGCTAGCATGAATTTCAAGGTAGAGTACATCATTGAATGCAGACCGTACGGTACATATTTCTAGAGGTCGTACAACCATTTAGTATGCATATAAATCGAGGGAGATAGAAGAAGTTTTTCTGAGAAGTTTGGCATGCATCCCAAGGCTTCCATACAGTCATTTATTGGCACAGAAATTGAGGCACCTGCTGTCATAAATTTTTGGGTGAAATTTTGTACAGTCCGTACAGTTTTTGGCACGAATTTCAAGGGTCATACAACACAGTTTTCGAGAAGATTGGGCATGGTTTTCGAGGAGTTGTTCCTATTGCATATTCCATATGGTCTTAGCATAAATTTGGCATGAAAACCGAGACAGTCTGTACAACATTTATTGTTGGGACAGTCATATAGTTGTATGGATTTCTGGCACAGAAATCGAGGATCTTTTTCCAAGACTTTTCAGAAGGATTTTTTTGCGAAAGAAAGTCTGAGATAAGTTTTTGTAATTTATGAATATGAATATGTTGTCAAAGAAATTTCTCTAAAGCTCATAAGTAATAAAAATACCTCTTTCACTGGTTTTCCCCTTGTGGGTTTTTCCAGGGTCGATGTTAGACCGAAAATTCTTGTGTCTATAATTTTATGAGTTTTATATGCTGCTGATATTTTATTTTTGTGTTATAAACGATGTTCAGAATCCTCATGTTTCAGTTCTGAAGTTTATTTTCTGCTAAGTTTTTATATGTTGATATAAAACTAGGTTTGGGCATTTAACATTGGCTGAAAAATCAGCAAGACTGAAACTGGGTTGGGGTCTGAAAAAATTAACATGGTATCAGAGATGAGTTGGAGGGAAGCAGAGATTTCAGCAGACAGAAAGTTGGGACAACAATGACTTCACAGGGAAGTTTTTGAATTTGTTATTTTCAGCAGAAAAAGGGTCAATGGCTACTGGTTTGAGAGTTGAGGACAGACTTGATGGGGTAGAAAATTTTGGTGCTTGGAAGGAGAGGATGATCTTTCTTTTGCAAGAAAACGAGTTGTGGGACATTGTGGAGAATACCACTACTCATCCCGTTGTGGTACCTACTGATGCTACTCTTCTTGCAGCCTATACTAAGAAGAGTATCAAGGCTAAGAGATTTATTCTTGATGCCATCAAGGATCATTTGATTCCACACTTGATGGGGAAGACACATGCCTATGAGATGTGGGAGTCCTTGACTAAATTGTACCAGAGTACAAATGAGAACCGAAAAATGGTTTTGAGGGAAAAACTAAAGAGCATAAAAATGACCAAGGCTGAAAATGTGGTCACATACCTTACTAGATTGACATAGATGAGGGATGATATTGGAACTGTGGGGGAAGCCATAGTTGAAAGTGATCTTGTGAGAATAACATTGAATGGAATTTCCAAACAATGGGTTGTTTTTGTGGAGGGCATTGTTGCTAGGGAGAAGCTTCTCGATTGGGAACATCTTTGGGATGAATTTGTTCAGGAGGAGACCCGAAGAGGTTATTTACATGGTAGTTCATCTACAGGTCATGAGGAGGAGAATGTGGCTCTTAATACCACTAGAAAGAAGAAGTTCAAAAGGGTTTCAAAGGGAGGACAGAAGCCCAAGGGTGAAGGGAAGAAAGACATGAGAAAAGTCAAGTGCTTTTCATGCCATAAGTTTGGGCACTATGCAGGACAATGTCCAAACAAGAAAAAGAAACAAACATCAGCTTCAGCAGAGGTGGAAGCATTTTCCACCAAGTTTGACAAGGAATTTTCTTTGATTGTGTGTCTATCCTCGAGGACCACTACTACAGATACTTGGTATATTGATAGTGGTGCCTCTCACCATATGAAAGCAGTTCGAGAGCACCTGACAGATCTTACTTAGTGTGGAGATGCAGAGGTAGTCCTTGGAGATGACCAGGAGGTCAAGGTGGCTGGTTGTGGGACCGTATCATTTTGGAGGGAGTCTTTGCCTCCTATGACTTTGACAAAGGTTCTATATGTTCTGGGCCTGAAGAATAACTTAGTGTCAATTTCTACTATTGAGGAGAAGGGCTATGAGGTCTTGTTCTATGATGGGTAGGTGCTTCTTTTCCCCAGAGGGTCTAGCATCACTTTGGCCAAAGTGATTGGTAATAGACATGAGAGGTTGTACAAGTTATTGTTCCATCCAGTGAGAGCATTGATTCATTCTACCAGTAGCAGTAGTGAGCTATGTGAGCTATGTCACAGGAGGATGGCACATTTGCACCATGGGGATTTGAGAGTTCTGAGGGAGATGGTGATGGAAGTTCCAGACTTCAGTTTAGAGCACCATGAGTTGTGCAAGGGGTGTGCTTTGGGAAAGTACACCAAGACTGATTTTTCGAGCAGTGACAGTAGAGCAGCAGGGATACTTGATCATATACATTCATATGTATGTGGCCCAATTTCTTTGGCATCATTGACTAGTTCCCTATACTATGTTGTATTCATTGATGACTTCTCTCGGAAGTCCTGGATTTTCTTCATGAAGACCAAAGGACATGTCTTCAGTCGGTTCCAAGAGTTCAAAGCTCTTGTGGAGAACCAAACAGAGAATAAAATCAGAGTCCTAAGATCGGACAATGGGGGTGAGTATACCTCCAAGGAGTTCATGGACTTTTGTGTAGGAGGGAGATGACTATTCCTTACAACTCGCAGCAGAATGGGGTTGCTGAGAGGAAGAATAGGGCTATTGTTGGGGCTTCGAGAGCCATGCTAAATGAAGAGGGGATGCCACTATTTATATGGGTTGAGGCATGCTACACTGCAGTCTATATGCATAACAGGAGTCATCACAAAGTTGTGGGGAGCATGACTCCTGAGGAGGATTTCTCTGGGAAGAATCCTGAGGTGGGGAAATTTCATATTTTTGGGTGCATCACTTATTCATATGTCCCTTATGAGAAGAGGACAAAGCTAGAGCCCATGGCAGAGAGAGGGATATTTGTTGGGTACAGTGAGACTTCAAAGGATTTCTGTATTTACCTTCCTTCCTTGAGGAACCCTGTCTTGAGGAGGGATGTCAGATTTGAGGAGGACAGAGCCTTTAGGAAGTCTAGAGGGACAGAGAGAGGTGAGTTGTCTTCATCTCATATTTAGGTGAGACCTCAGCAGACTACAATGACATAGATTTTGGATCCACCATCTCCAGTGACGATAGGTTCATAGGTTAAAGGGCCACAGAGTTCAGGTTCACAAGCTACTGGTCCATAGGTTTCAGGATCAGATACTTCAGAGTCTACATCAGGATCATTGTCTTCAATAGATGGGGTTTAGTAGGGATATTCCCCTCCACGGGACACTACTTCAGAGAGGAGGAAGCCCAAGTGGCTTCAGGACACTTTGAGGGAGGCATAGGGTTCAGTGGGGAATCCCAGACAGGAAATGGGGGAGAGTAAACCTCCCGAAAGGTTTTACAACTACATCGTGATGGTGAGAAGTATTCGGGAGTCTGAGCCTTCCACTTTTGAGGAGGCCACTAGTAGACAGGTATGGAGAGATGCCATGATGTAAGAGTACAATTCCATCATGAAGAACGATGTCTGGGAAGTTGTTCCTAGACCTGAGGGGAAGTCAGTGGTGACTTCCAGGTGGCTCTATAAGATAAAGAATGTTGTGGATGGCAGCATTGAGAAGTACAAAGATCACTTTGTGTCTCGAGGATTTTCACAGGTTGAGGGAGTCGACTATGATGAGACCTTTGCGTCGGTTGCTAGATACACTTCGATCAAGGCAGTGATCTCCATTGTAGCACAGATGGGTTGGAAGATCCACCAGATGGATGTGAAGACCGCATTTCTGAATGGTCTTATTGAGGAGGAGGTGTATATTGAGAAGCCATTGGGCTTTGAGGTGCATGGGAGAGAGTCTCATGTGTGTAGACTGAAGAAGGCATTATATGGGCTGAAACAAGCTTCCAGAGCTTGGTATTCGAGGATAGATGCCTATTTGCAGCAGTTGTGTTTTGAGAAGAGTGAGGTGGATCCCAACCTATACTTCATTATGGTTGGAGAGGATCCTCTCATTCTTCTTCTATATGTGGATGATATTTTCATTACAGGGGTAGAGAGACTCATCAACAGCTGCAAGGAGAGCCTTGCTTTAGAGTTCGAGATGACTGACATTGGACTAATGCATTACTTTTTGGGATTGGAGGTTTGGCAGGAGCCTGGACACATCTTCCTGGGACAGGGGAAGTATGTATGTGACATTCTGAGCAGATTTCAGATGGGATATAGCAGGCCCATGACCACTCCCATGATTACCAACTAGAATAAGATTCATGCTTCTGATTCATAGTTGGTGGATTCCACTTTGTATCGTCAGTTGATCGAGTCATTGATGTATTTGGTCAATACTAGGCCAAATATTTGTTTTGCTGTCAACACTCTCAGTTAGTTTATGGTGGAGCCTAGGAGAGTGCACTGGGTGGCAGCAAAACATGTGCTCAGTTATCTTTGTGGTACGGTAGATTATGGTTTGGACTATCAAAGAGGAGATGGAGTTCCTCTAGTTGGTTATACAAACTCGAATTGGGCAGGATGTGTCAGTGATAGGAAAATCACCTCAGGGTGCTATTTTGGATTGGGATCAGCAGTTGTGTCTTGGTTCAATCAGAAACAAAAGTTAGTGGCTTTGAGTTCTGCAGAGGCTGAGTATATGGCGGCCAGTCAGGCCAGTTGTTAGGCCCTTTGGCTTCACAAGATGCTGGTGGGATTGTTCAGTGTGCAGTGGAGGCCTACCGTGATTTACTGTGATAATCATAGTTGCATTAAACTCTCAGAGAATCTAGTTTTTCATGACCAGTCCAAGCATATCGAGATCCGTTATCACTTCATCCATGATTATGTTCAGAGAGGATCTATGGAGCTACAGTACATATCTACAGAGGAGCAGGTTGCAAGCATACTCACCAAGGCATTGGGCAGAGGCAAGTTTGTATTTTTCAGGGACAAGATTGGAGTGGTGAGTAACACTTTCCTCAGTATGAGGGAGTGTTAAATTTTTAATTAAATAAAGTACCAAGGTAAGTGTTTCTCTTCCCTAGGCGCCTAACGGGTGAGAAAGTGCCTAATGTGGACCCTAGTCACTTAATTTGTGAGATGAAAATTAAAAGGTGACTTTATGACTAAAGTGAGGGTGAGTGAAAAGACATCTAATCTCAACCACTCATCTAATCCAATCTCCACCATTGCATTAAGAAACTCCTCACCTTCCCTCATGAGTTCTATTAGGGAAAGGGGGCACACCCATTGTTGGGTTGTTCATGCATTCTTGTTGAGAGAGCAAGAGAGAGAAAGAGAGAGGTCAAGCTGAAGAAGAGGTATCATTTGCAGAGATGGGAACGCATCCCAAGGTAGCAAGCTAGTATGAATTTCAAGGCAGAGTACGGCATTGAATGCAGACCGTACGGTATAGATTTCTAGAGGTAGTATAACCATTTAGTATGCACAGAAATTGAGGGATATAACATAGTTTTGGAATGCATCCCAAGGCTGTCATACAGTCATTTATTGGCACAGAAATCAAGGCACCTACTGTCATAATTTTTTGGGTGAAATTTCATACACTCCGTACAGTTTTTGGCACAAATTTCGAGGGCATTACAACATAGTTTTCGAGAAGATTGGGCATGGTTTTTGAGGAGTTGTTCCTGCTGCATATTTCGTACAATATTAGCAGAAATTTGGCATGGAAACTGAGACAGTCCGTATAGAATTTATTGCTGGGACAGTCGTACAGTTGTACAGATTACTGGCACAGAAATCAAGGAGCTTTTTCCAGGACTGTTCAAAAGAATTTTTTTGCAAAAGAAAGTCTAAGATAAGTTTTTGTAATTTATGAAGATGAATATGTTGTAGAAGAAATTTATCTGAAGCTCATAAATAATAAAAATCCCTCTCTCACTGGTTTTCCCCTTGTGGGTTTTTCCAGGGTCGATGTTAGACCAAAAATTCCTGTGTCTATAATTTTCTGAGTTTTATATACTGCTGATATTTTATTTCTGCGTTATAAATGATGTTCAGAATCCTCATGTTTCAGTTCTGAAGTTTATTTTTTGCTAATTTTTTATATGCTGATATAAAACTGGGTTTGGGCATTTAACATTGGCTGAAAAATCAGCGAGGCTGAAACTGGGTTGGGGTCTGAAAAAATTAACATGTATATGTTTCTCACATTGAAACATTACTACATTTGCGATGATAGGGTTATCTTCATCACATTGCGATGATAGGCTATGTTCATCACATTGTGATGTGTGTATATGTTTCTCACATTGCAACATTATTACATTTGCGATGATAGGGTTATCTTCATCACATTGTGATGACATGGCTATGTTTACGATGCCATGCATATGTTCGTTACATTGCAATGGCAGGGCTAGGTTCATCAAATTACGACGACAAGGTTATGTTCTTCACATTGTGACGTCCATATATGTTTGTCACATTTTGATGTTGCTATGTTTGTCACATTACGCCATCTTTTTCGGTTTGTCACACTGTGACGAAAGGGTTATGTTCATCACATTGTGACGTCTGTATATGTTATTCACATTATGACATTACTATGTTTGTGATGACAGGGATATGTTCGACACATTTTCATGATAGGACTATCTTCATCACAAGGTTAGGTTCATCACATTTCGACGTTACTACATTGGACACATTTTGATATCCATTTATGTTCATCCCATTGCGACGACAGGGCTATGTTCATCACATTGCAATGTGTGTATATGTTTGTCACATTGTGACATTACTATGTTTGCAATGACATGTATATGTTCGTCACATTGCAATGACAACTATATGTTCATCAAATTATGACAACAAGGCTATGTTTATCACATTGCAACGTCGGGATATTTTCATCACATTCAAAGGTTACTATGTTCATCACATTATGACATCCATTTTTTTCTTCACATTGCGACAGAAGGGATATGTCCATCACATTGCGACGTCTGTATATGTTTGTCACAATATGACATTACTATGTTGTGATGAGATGGTTATGTTCATCACATTGTGATGTCAGGGCTATGTTTATCACATTGCGATGCCAAGGCTATAATAATCACATTATAACGTCCATATATGTTCGTCACATTTCAACATTACTATGTTCATCGCATTATGACATCCATTTATGTTCATCACATTGTGACTAAAGGGCTATCTCCATCACATTGTGACATTTGTATATGTTTGCCACATTGTGACATTACCATGTTTGTGATGATAGGGTTATGTTCATTAGATGACGATGACATGGCTATGTTCGTCGAAATGCAACATCTCTTTATGTTCATCATAATGTGACGTCCATATATGTTCATCACATTGAGACGTTACTATGTTTGGTAAATTGCAAAGTTACTTTGTTCGACACATTCCGACGTTTGGAAATGTTTGTCATATTGCGACATCAAAATAAGTACATCACATAGAAACACCATGATATAAATCAAGGTTTGATTTATATTTTTAATATACAAAGATAATATAAACCATGATAAAATATAATATAAATTAAATATCTATATAATATAATTTTATATAATATAAAACAAATTTTATTCATAATACAATATGAATTGATTTTGATAAAAAAAATTATATCATTATAAAAATAAATAATTGAAAAAATATCACACTAATCTAAAAATAACTAATTGAAAAAAATATCATATTAATGTGAAATTCATATTAATATACAATTTTAAAAAATGAACTCCTCAAACTCATTCTATATGCATCTTCACCAATAATAATTGCGAGTGACATACTAAACTATTAATAATGGAGCTTATAAGAGTAGATTTCCTCCATAAGTCCCAAAAGCCAACATTATCATAACTACATTTATCAAAGTCTCATTGTTATGAGTGCATTTCTATGGTATAAGTTCATTTATCTTCCCTTTAATATATAGAGATAATATAAACCATGATTAAATATAGATAAATTAAATCTCTATGTAATATAATTATAGATAATATAATATAAATTTTATTGATAATATAATATGAATTAATTTTGATAAAAAAAATTATTTCATTATAAAAAATTTAATAAATAAATTATAATTTATTATATAAAATCCAACCTATTTAAAACTAATTAATAAAATATCTCAATTCAAAGAAAACAGAAAAATATTACACTAATCAAAATTTCATATTATTATAGAATTTAAAAAAAAAAAATCCTCAAACTCATTGTATGCATCTTCATTAATAATAATTGTGAGTGACATAATTAAAATTTCATATTATTATAGAATTTAAAAAAAAAATCATCAAACTCATTCTCACTTAATATGCATCTTGACCAATAATAATTGTGCGTGATATACTAAATTATTAATAAAGAATATTGCAACCATAGATTTCCATATGTTCCAAAGCCAACATTATCATAACTACATTTTTCCTTAACTTGCCTTCATAGTCTCCTTGTTATAAGTGCATTTTACTTGTTGTAGCTTAGCTTGCCTTCAAAATCTTATTGTTCCATAGTCATAGTGCATTTCTCTTCCTCTTAGCTTTCCTTCAATGTATTATTTCTCCATCCGCATACCCTTGTGCACCCACTTATGTTATTTAACTGCATTATTACAAAGAGAAACAGTGAGAAAAAAAAGTTAAAGGAAAACTTGCTCCTAAACCTACTCTAACTACTAAACAAATCAAAATACTACATGAAGTCATGCTTCCAATTTAGCCATCGGAGTAACTCCAATCCTGCAATGGAAACAAAATCAAATATTACTAAAAAGAATGGTAGTATATCAAAAAATGACAGAAATATATCATGCTTAGCTTCATAATCATCATTTAAAAACAAAGCAAGCATGATCTTACCATTCCCTTGAAATTTCTTGATGTATGAATCTTCCAACCATTCTGCAATCTTGTTGTGTGATATGAGTCATAATGGCATGGAAGAGTGTAAGTAAGTTTGAAAAACTTGTCCATATTATGGGGACCTGACATAACCATCAGCCAAGGCTGAAGTGTCCCATCTTCTTGAAAATTCTCTAAGTGTTCAATAATTTATTCACATTGAGGATCTAAAAGAAATATGTCGTTCCTACTTCCTAGATACTTAGGTAAAAACAAAGAAAGAAAAACTTTATCTTTATTATGAAGATTTTTTATATACTTATATTCAATCCATCCTATGATCCTGTCATAAAAATGAGGATGCAAATGATGACTTTGATGAAACGAGTATATCAATGGGGAACACATCATAAGAGGATTCGTGACATCAATTAGATTATTCGTTTGAATGCTTCCTTTGATGAGATTGATCATTTCAAAATGTGAAGAATAAACATTAAAATTCGAGCTAATCAAAGAACGAATATGCAGCGTAGAACATTTGATCTCCATAAGAGAGAGTGCATTGTATTTTTCAAAAATAAACTGTGTAAAATCATCTCGCAACATGTCTTTTTCCCATGTGAGTGATGAAAGTGAAAGAGCATCAAATCCGACTTTATAAATGTTATGTTTGGAATTAATTTCACCAAATCTTGGCATATCGAAAGGATCTGATTGTGGATAAAAAGAGTAGGATGTTGTGGGTAAAGTATCAAGTCCACCAGAATCTAAGAAAAGATCAGGATATAAAGAGTAAAAGGAATAAAAAATGAGAACGTGAAAAGGATCTCTTGAGCTATGATATTTATCAATGGTATTCTCAAGACATTCTTCTTCACTTTCACTCTGTTTTGGTGATAAATTCTTCAACATGATACAATCATCTAGGTCTACCTCCCGTATGATAGATAATTCAAAACTTTCATGAAAAACATCTAATCTTTCATGTTGATAAGGTACGATTTGAGGATGAAGGTTTAAGGTTTCTCCTTCCAATTGCATATCTTCATCTCTAATCAGTTTCATATGAGTGTTAGAATGTTTAAGATGATTTTCATCACCTAAGTGTTCTTCAATCACTGAATTTAAATATTGATTAGAGAATGAGTTACAAGAATGAGGACATTCACCTTGAACCAGAATCAAATCTTCTTCTATGATGGTCAAAGACTGAAAATACAATGATTCAGAGGAAAAACTAGTTTGGTTGTCAGTTAGAACCTTGTCAATAGATTCTACCCCTCTTGCTTGTTCAAAATTTTTGGATGGATTCCTCTCATCCTGCAAACAAAATTCTTCTCTCAATTGAGTGATAGGATTTGTAACTGGTTCGTCATTCATGATTGAATATGACTAGATGAAAGGGATGCAAGAATCATAGAGGAGATTTAATACAAATGACATGTCATCAAGATTAAATTTACAGAGAACATGATGGATTCTTGTCGAAAAGCCTTCTGAATATGAATCGCCATTGATTAACAAAGTCTGAAATTATTCACATAATTGATTGTAATCATAGATTTCAAAAGCATCTAAAAATTCCTCTACAAATTGAAACCAATAAAAAATGTGATACACTAGAAAAGACTCAAACCAATGTTTAATCCGACCCCTAAAAGTAAAAGCGAGCAATCTGCATAAAACTTTTAAATAAAAAATGTCATGTTTGATGCATTTGCACCAAAACTTGTTAAGGTGGTATTTAGCGAAAACATCCCCCCTACCATCAAAAGTGAGTTTGGACAAGCAATATGTTGTCTCATTGGGAACATCAGGTAATGAAAAGTGGAAATCATGTTCCAACACAAATATTTGGGGAGCCATGGGGAAATTAAATACATTTGAAATAAAGGCTCCTACAAGGCCAGCTTGTTAGTCGGCCCTCCTTCTAGTTCCATTTGTTGGTGGGTGAAAATGACCATCCGTCAACTAGAAGAATGAGTCTGGTCCGGGGTTTTCTAAGTAACCCAATTCGTTTGGTGTAACTCGTTGTGATGGGTTTAATGGCTCTGTTAGCCAATTTAAAATCCTGAAAAGAAAACAAAAAGAAAGGAATAACTGAACTAATGTTAACAACTATATATTATATATATATACATATGCTCTCATATAACTACTGTAGGTATTTTAAGAAGAAAATATACTAATATCACTTATATACATCATTTACAAATTGCAATTTTTAATCTAAACTTATGAAATCAAATGTAAAAATTATTTCTGTTAAAAAGTAGATAAAGAAAGCACATTAAAATATTTTATGTTTTTCTTTTATAAATCTAAACTAATCTGGAATTGAATAAAGTTCGAAACACAGACGTGCGGGTAGTCGAAATCTAAACCATACATTCTGGTTTCATTAATATGTAAATGACAGAATTGAGAAATGTAAATGAGCTAACATGTTTGCTAGTTGGTGAGGTGTATCCAAGCATCTATATGAATGAAAAACATCCAGCTTCCACGTCCAAGAGAGAAATCTGCAATGAACTTTATGGTTGTTCTAAATAAATTCAAAACATGTATTGGTAGCTTAGGTTTAATGACAGAAGAGGAAACACATATATAACCATGTGAGCTTATAATTGCACATAATTACAGCAAGATAAATCTGGAAGTAACTTATGCATTTCAACATTCAATTAAAACTCAAAGATAAATCCTATCATTCTAATTGGAGATATGATCACGGTATTTAGAGCAGAAAATAATAGACGATATTTATAATATGAATATCCCAAAAATCATAGATCATTAAGTCTAAAGCTATCAGACCTATTAATGTATTAGAATTAACAAAACATAAATGGAAACATCATTAACAAAAGGCTAAAGCCAAAATGCACATATGTTGTTTCATTTAGTCTTGGAATCACTCGTTCATCTTTTTCCCTTAGCCAAAATGATTTCCATTACAAAACATAGAGTATTTAAAGAGTTCATGAAGGCTAAACCTCATATCTTATAAGATAGGATCAGATCTCAAAAAGATCCAAAAATTACAAATATAGAGGGCCTAAAGCCACTCATAATCAAACTATCTCTTCAAAATTTATGAAAGTTTTTCTCCTACTACAAAATAAGCAAAAAATATAGATAATCAACTAAGTCCAGCATGCTCCATCCCATGAGATCAGCATCAGATACATCCTATCATTTGTCACATAATTCAATTTTTTGAGAGGTGACGAACAGACTCCAGGGTATTTCGTCCAACTTCAAATTTTTAAACCACTTTTGCCCAGTGAGAGGAAGCCCTGTTGCTTTCCTCAGAAATTATTCGTTGATATCCAACTGAATATCACCCACCTTGTCTCTTCATCCATCAAATGTAAGGGCAAATTCTTTGGCTACTCACAAGTCATAACCCTGGAATTTCTTAATAAACATCTCCCAAGCCTGGCCCTTAAGATCCTCACTCGTATCATCATACAGAAACAAATTTTGGGAGCCAGTTGGCTCAAATTGGATGACAGGGGCCATAAGGGTTTGAACATATGGTAACAAGAGAAACCCGAACTCACTGTGGGCTTAAGAGATAGCAGCAACAGAGGAAAGTTGGAGACAAAAACAAAGGAGCAAAACTAGCAATCACACCAGCATGACCATAATGTAAGCATAAGGGTTTCATACACGAAATTCGGTCATTTCTGGTGATAAACATTTTGGATACAGAGCATAAAACTAGACCTTGATTTGTCATGAGAGGCTTGTTACTTCAACTTTCCATCTAAAAACTAGGTACAGGGTATGATCATAGTGTGATCAATTCCCATGACATGTAATGGGTATATTTGATTTACAAAGGTTAAAAATGGATATGTTTTTTTATGCCAACGCCAATCGATTCTTGGTATATTTACAAAGGATCCAAAGTATGAGCTTACAATCCAAGAGCAACTCAAAATAAGTGTTTCATTGATATATGATAAGCTCAAAGAAAAACAACATTCATTAAAAGAGTTGTAAGCACATTGACCCTTTTAAAGACCAAGCCTTAGATAAAATTGCAATACGATTTTAAGTTTTAATGCTTCATTCATGCTTTCAGTCATGAATGAAGCATGAAAACGCAATATAAAAATAAATAGGAACAATCAAAACATCCTCTTTACAACCGAATAGTCACCTTGAAATAGAAATATTTATAGGATGAGGCGTAGGCAGCTACAAGAATTGTCATTTGTCACTTTAAAAAGAATAAATTATGTAGGGTTTACAACAAGACCTTAAATAGATTTTTATTCTCGTTTAAATAATACAATGTGTGCTTGAGTCTCACCGTTGATGAAGTCTCACATCCAATAAAATGATCCTAAACTCTTAAAGGTTATGGAGCCGTCTACTCGTTAATGAGTCAAACCACTAAAGACTACTTTCAAAATGTCGAGTTTAATAGTTTCAAGATACAATCATATCAACATGTAGCAACTCCAAACTCTCGATAGCTGAAATCGTGAAACGGTCTTAAGCATTAAACTAAGTTAATTAAGGATTAAGAACAATTAATGATTAATAAATCTTATCGCGATTTCACGTTTCGGGGTTCCTAACATATAGCGACTATCAATATCCCCAAACCCGAAACCCCGAAATATTTTGAGATTAATCATGATTAATTAAAAGGGTTAAACACAATTAAATTAATTGATCACATCACAATTTTGCATTTCGTAAGTTGTAGCTCAGGCTGTTATAAGATCTCCCGAGAGACGAAATGATGAAATTTACTTAATAATAAGTATGATTAACTGATTCTTTAACAAATATTATCTCTTTAACAAATATTAATCCATTTCCTAATGATGACTAGGATAGATTCAAATTTTGTATGTGCTTTTCCCGAGCATGAACCACCAAAAAAATAAATGACATTAATAATTCATTTATGACAATCATTCCAAATAATATTTTGAGCCACTGCTTGAATATGATTCATTAAAGAAAGTAAATACTCTGTCAATAAAGGTATTGGTTGATCTATGTAATTAAATTAAAAGAGTTGCAAGTTTGAATTTCGTTATACGTTTCTAGTGAGAAGTAAGTTTTCCTAGCTAAAGGATTTTACGTTTTTCCTTTGACAGATAATAGAGCTCAAAATTTTGATACCATGGCTCCACAGAAAGAACCTAAAATGACTGGTGAAAGTTCGAGCCAGAGAACAGATGTCCTCTCTGACACCTCGCCTAGAAACATATACATTATTAAATCTTGGACGCAAATATCCAATATTATTCAGTATGAATTGGTAAATTGCCCAAATGATTCAAGTGACAACGAGAAGGAAGACCTAGCTACCAAATACAAAATTGTTGCACAGTTAGAATTACACAAGATAGCGATGAGGCCTAGGATATTGCCTTACAATGATATGATCAGTTGGGCACTAGAGCACATGCATATTCCAACCAGAACCATATTCAATTCACGAAAGGTCGCAGTCGAGTCTTTCCGACTTGAACATCTATAGGTGATGTACAAATTGTCTCCTGAACCCAATTTCATTTACAAAGCTAGTTTCCTAGTCGACCTTAACAAGAAGAAATGTGACCAATATGGCAAAAACCTTCCTGATTTAGTTAAGGAATGGTATTCTCGCCCCGAGAAGTTCAGAGTTGATGACCAATATTCTTGCACTAGAACCTCACATAATGTATATAGCAATGATGATGTGTAGACTCTATGGGAAAGAAAACACGACACACATTAATTTAACGTGGGTTCCAGTTATATACACAGTAGAAAAAGGGTATTCTCTCGATTGGGCCAAGATATTGGTAGACAACTTGGTCAGAGAAATTACAGAGTATCAATCACTAAAAACCAAAGGGTAACTGGCCCCATTTTTCATGTCATCTTATATCATGGATGCCATCTGTTTCATGATGCCTTTTCCTCTGATTGGCTGGAGATGGACTCCAAATAATGTTGAACCCATACATACTTATCATTCGAAACTTTGGGAGGACAAGGCGAAGGATTTCTTTTATGAAATCTACAATCTACAACTGGGTGGTGGTGCTGATGCACACTGCTATATATCGCTACTCGCCTCCCAGGATTTCCAACAAAGTTGCGACTAATCTGGGAAGAATAGTAGACTGGTACATTGAGGAACATTTCTCCTACATCAGGGTTTTTGGTTGTTCAGTCCCCCCACATGCTCTACCTTAATTTTTACCAGATCGACTGGTGTGCTGAGAGGTGTCACATCAAACAGTGCTTGGAGGGGTTAGTAAGGAACTGAAAGTAGTACAGAAAAAGGTATGGTCATCTTTTCCCTTACATATTGGTTCATTTTCTCTACTATATTTTGGCCATTCAAAAGTGGAGGTCGCGGCCCTGGGAAAAATCAAAGTGTTCGATATTGAGTTCAAGAGGCACGATACATAGAAGATCGTAAGTAACCACATGGCCAACTGCAATTTAAAATAATATGAAGAATATTCTCCTCAGGATGAAATGTTTCGTGGAGAGAGGTCCTCTCAATAGGTCCTGAGTCGAGTTCGAGCTCTGTCTCCAGATAAAATGGTCAAATTTTATAAATTTCAGATACATTGAAGGAATAGTCTACCCAAGGTATTACAAAGAGAAATCACGACGCCTCCATATACACAACAAACAGAGACCCAAGGATTGGAGACAGTGAGTTCCAGCAGAAAAGAAAACTGAGAGGAATTGGATAAGATTGAGGTGTTGACTCAGAAAGGATACAACACGGAGACAAATGTATCAGGTTATCAAGATACAGAGAAAACTGAGAAATTGACAAATAGGGGAGAATAAGGGCCGCTGTCTACACCAAGAAAATCATCTACGAACACGGTCGGGAAATAGTAGTCCACCAAAATTGGTATTCCCATCCAATTTGTCACACCATTGCAATTCACAAGAGGAAACCCCAATGTAGAGGTAATATTCATAGAAGATTTCACACCCATCTCAACTAAAGAGATACCTCCTTCAAATTTATTTTTTAGCAGGAAAATAAAGGTTGCAGTGAAGAGAGAAATGCACCAGAGGGAAGGTGCAGTTGTCAAGAGACACATGGTCCTACTTGATGGAGAGGATTTGGAGGAGTTAGACTTTGCTGAAGAAGTAGCAGGTTCTCTGGGGGATTTTGCAACAACCAACCAGTTTTCAGTCGGAAACTTAAAGGAAAGATTGAAGCAAAAAGAGCTACTAATAGGTCAGTTGCAGAATCAAAGATGAACTATAGAAAATAATGTCATAAGCAAAGTCAACAAAGGTATTGAATAGGCTAGAGCTAGTGATAGACAAGAAATTCAACAGTGAAAATCCAGTCTCGACGATATGCACAGGAATGTACAGGCGAGTGAAGGGCGGTCCATTCAACAAAGTGAATTGGTGAAGAAATTACAGGCCAAGGTGAAATTGAATAAGAACATGGTTATAAATATAACCATTTTCAAGCACAGGCATTGCGGGTACGTAAAAAACTGGAATCAGTGAAACAAAGCCTTTTTGATAAGGTGGAAATTATCCAAAATCATTTTCGGATGTGTTATCCACATTTTTGGTTATCGAGATGATATTATGATTATGTCATGGTAATGGAAGATCAAACTCTTCATTAAGAAATTTTTCCTGAAGAAGGTTACACTTGTTATTTTCTCAAAAATCATATTTTGACAATAGTCCGCAGGCTGCATATATACTCTCCTGCGAAAATCCTTCATT
>SNQJ01S0161276.1:0-21640 GCA_010110895.2 Picea sitchensis | reverse complement strand
TGTTTGTACCCCAACTAACTTAGTCTAACAATAACGTGGAATTTTGGCCAAATCAGTTTGTCGTGAAGGATATGCACTATAAATTTGTTACTCTTGTCAAGGGTTTTCTTAACCCAAAGGATACCCTCTAGAGGTCATGTGTAGTGCTTCAAGGCATTGTTCATGGCTATGGATGCCTCAAATCTTCTTTAGGACCTAAGGCATGTTGATATTATGGTAGTTGCGTGAGGTATTAACCTCCATTTGTGACCTTTGACAAGATTAGAATATTATGGAAGCAAGAAAATAATTTAATATAGCCCTAGAAGAGATGTCAGCTAAAGGAAATAATTAATACTAAGTAATTAGCACCCAGAATGAGAAGTCGGCCCAAGCAGTCTGGCAGAAGCAGTATAAATACAGGAGGTCAGACTTCATTTTACCCAGACTTCTCAGAATTACAAAAATGCACTTGTGCGCACTGCAGAAGGCCAGTTTGTGCGCAAGTATGAGGAGGCGTTGTTGTCGCCAATCCTGCAATCTATATTCTCGGTCTTTTTGGGTTGTACTCTTTGATCAGTCGTGTTTATCTTTTCTTGGCACATTAGTCTTGTTTGAATATTGATCTGCTATCGGAATTCTTCTCTCTGTCAAGGTCAAGGTGCTCGGGGGTGGCATTAGTGCCTATGGTTGGGTGACAATATTGTTATATTGTCTATGGTTAAACGAGCACATCCAATATTCTAACAGGTTATGGGCCCACACCCCCTTCATTCAGTCTAACCACTGGAAGGGATCTAAGACATAAGGATACTAAGCTCGTTGAATAACTGTCGCTAGGGTTTCTAGCAGGTGCAGTTACTAAAGCATTGCCACTAGGGTTACTAGCATGTGTAGTTGCAGAAACCCTAAAACCCTTATCCAACACCTTATGATGGAACACCTTACTCAAGGAGAAGATATTCAAGTGCGCCTTAGTCCAACGCACCTCTTGGCACTCTCAGAAGGAAGAAACGTCAAGGTTGAAATTTTGGGTCAAAGCTTGACCAGTCATCAGTCAACCGAAGTCATGAATGAAAAGACAAGTCATCTACACTACTCAACACTCACAGGAACGCTTGAAGATGACATGTGGATAATTCACAGTGGAGCTTCTAGGCATATGATAGGAGATCAAGCCAGACTCTCCAAACTAAATGAAAAGAAGACATTGTACAAGGTAGATCTTGGAGACAAAAACACTTACCTAGTCGAAGGAATTGGTCAAGCCTCCGTCAATTTGAAAACAAGTAATAATGTTCATTTGAGAAATGTCTTATATGTACATGGTTTACAAAAGAATCTTGTATCCATATCTTTCCTAGAATACAAAGGAAACATAATAGCTTTTGTAGATGGAAAAGTGTTATCTTGGCCTAGAGACTCCAGCATAGAGAATGCTAGAGTTATTGGAACCCGTGAAGGAAGACTATACAGAGTACTAGAATGAAATGATGAAGCCCTTGTACATGATGAAGTCAATCCCAATGAACTTTGGCATAGAAGGTATGCTCATATCAACTATCAAGCATTACCCTTCCTCAAAAATATGGTTGAAGGAATACCATAACTATAGTCTACACATGAAGGAATTTGCAAAGGATGTGCTCTTGGTAAGAATATCAAGAAACCGTTCTCAAGCAGCAATAATAGATCTAAGAAAATTATAGATCTAATACATTCAGATGTTTGCGATCTGATTCTAGTCAAATCTCTAGGAGGTTCTCTTTACTATGTAATCTTCATACATGATTACTCAATAAAGACTTGGTTATATCTCTTGAAGACAAAGGACGAAGTATTCAACAAGTTTCAAGAATTCAAAGCAGAGATAGAGAACCTCACAAAAAAGAAAATCAATACCTTGAGAACATATAATGGAGGAGAATATACATCCAAGGAATTTGTTGCCTTTTTCAAATTGGCAGGAATTAGGAGGGAGATAAGTGTTCCTCATAATCCTCAACAAAATGGTGTAGTAGAAAATGAAGAACAAATCTATTGAAGAAATTGTGAAGGCATTGTTGAACGATCAAGGTTTATCTATGTATTTATGGAGAGAAGAAGTCATGACAACAATACAAGTTCAGAACAAAAGTCCTCACCACATATTGAAGGATATGACTCCAGAAGAAGCCTTCTTAGGAAAGAAACTTAATGTGGAACACTTAAGAATATTTGGATGCCCTGTTTACTTTCACATTCCCAAGGATAAAAGGAATAAATTAGAACCCTCAAGAAAGGGCATATTTGTGGGATATAGTGAATCATCCAAGGCCTATAGAATCTATATCCTGGAACAACATAAGATTGAAGTCAGTAGATACGTAACCTTCAATGAAAATATGGCTTTCAAGAAATCCATAGAAGAAACCATAGAATAAGAAGAGTATGAAGAGCCTATTGAAGAAATCACATGTCTTCCAAAAAGTCAGAATGAAGAAACATAACAACTTGATTATCCGATGCAACCATGTGAGACCATTGATTCAGATATTGTACCCAAAACCAAGAAACGACCAACTTGGCTTGAAGCTACCCTATAAGAAGCAGAAAGACTCAAAGCCCCAAGTGGGACCTTTGTTACAGGAAAACCCCCCTGCGGACAAGTGGATTTCCTCTTGGATACTAGACCCCTATAACCAAGACAGAAAGGTGCTAATGTGGACATTGACATTCATTTTCATGAAGCTAAACTATTCAAGGAAGAAGAGGAAAGAAAGGTAAATACCTTTACCGATGTTTTTCCTTGTTCGATCCAAGCTAATCTCGATCTCCAAGTTCTTCATAAGGTCCCACAATTCAATGAGCAACAACAACGAAACATACTTCCTACTCTACCATGATTAGCTTCATAATAGATCTATCAAAAGAAACAAGTTCATGAAACATACACAAACTTAAAAGAAATAGGCCAATAACATATGTATATTAATGAAAACAAAGCAAAGTGATTACAACCATGATGTAGATGTAGCAACTTCACCAAGATCTTTTTGTCCAGCCCCTTGCTTAAATAATCCACCATCAAAATGAATATGACTTCACTGATAAATCTCCCTTATGAGATCATAAGTTTGATGCCTCTAAACTGTCATATGCTTTTACCATGAGAAGGCCTCCTTATATAAGCTTGGAGAGACCCAACCACCTTATAGATTATTGGGATAGGTTGAGGATATTTATCCTTCAATTGTGGATCCTCCCTAAGATGTATCCTTGACCTCAAATTCAAATCCAACTGATTTCCAAGATAAGGGGGATTTTTCCCTGATTCTCCTCAACAACCCAAACAAATTTCAAACAGGCCAGCGCTCCCCCAAAAGGGTGCACAGAGTGTTGCAATGCTCGCCCAAAGAAGGCTAAGGAGCAACTCCCTGACAATGGGTAGGGGAGTGCTGCCCAAAATTCCTTCATAAAATCCTAGTGCTCCCCCAGAAGAGAGTACAAAGTGCTACAATGCTCCCCCAAAGGAGGGTAGGGAGCGTTGACACTCCCTGACAGTGGGTAGGGGAGCGCTGCCCTCCAAAACTCATTTTTAAGTAGTTTTCTTCATGGCAAAAGCTTTGTACTCCTCATCCAATGATTTCTCCTTCTTAAACTAGCCTTTGAACGTGTCTTAAGTGTCCCTATGATGTCGTTAGAGACACGACATAGGCAAGATGACATTATGATGTTTGCGACACTTGCGGCCAAGAGGAAACACTTGTGACACTTGTAATGACGACACTTGCGACACTATTGAAGTGATTAATTTTGATGTGTAACAGATTTCCCCCCAAAGTGCGAAGTTAGAAGACAAAAACTGATGACTGAAGTACTTTGTAGACTTTTTCGAGCAAGGGTATGGACGCGGATAACCTGGTAGAAGCTACACACAACCATCAAACAAATATTATGATATGTTTCAAACCCAAGGCATGCATACCTATGCTTGAGTGACAAAGACTTTCAAGGTATGGCCGCCATAAAATACACTGTGGATCCATAATTGTATTCATAAAAAGGGTACAACCACTGAAAATAAAATGTGGATCTATACTCCCATGACCTAAACTGATCGTAGCCACGAAAAATACATAGTGGATCTACGAGACGACAAGACATAGCCACAAACCAATACAAAGTGGATCTATGTGACAATATATGTGTCAATATTCAAGAGAAACTCCATCGCAACCTGGGCAAAAGTACATATCAAAGTCATCACTCAACTCAGGGTCTTCTTACCGATCCTGACATAGCACGAATCTAACCATGTGAATACATGTCCTGATGTCGAACATGGCAGAAACCACTTGATTACTGGTCAATGAGGTAAACCGTTAACAAGTGCGAGGGAAATCACCATTGATGTCAATGATTCCAAAGGTACTCTAGTACATTCCAACGAATGTGAATATATGAGATGAAGTCGAACATTCGTGGAATCATCCAATCATGGGTCAATGATGTAAACCCACTGTCGGAAGAGAGGAGGCATGCAAGTCCCAAAGTACTAATTAGTTTCTAAGTCTAGTTCCCAGATAATGTGTTGAAGTCGATAGGAATAGACTCGTCGCAGAAGGGCCTTGATGTATACCCCATCAACGACACAAAACTGACACATAGATGTAAATTGGTAGATCAAATGAACATGGACTGGCACGGGTATTGAAACAAGATATTTGTGATGGTTGACTCTCGAGGCAGATACTTCCCTTGAACACTGAGGCACAACAACAGAAGCACGACATGGACCAAAACATGATGATGCAGTGGATACTATGACTTTCGTCGGGTGACCAAAAGGAGTAAAGAAACTCAGAGGATTGGTTCAGTGCAGAGGTTCAATGGATTAAAATGTATGGAAAGACAAAATTTCGTGTTCAAGGGCGACTGTAAGAGTGACCTGTAATGTTCCCAAAAACTGTTTGGCTTGCTTCCTTCAATTTTTTCCTCCATCCAGATAGACGAGTACCTCTTTTTAATTTAACGAGCTCGAGGAGGGTAACACATGCTCGATATAACTCACCTTCGGTAAGTCCCTCTTCCTTTGTTTAATGAACTAGAAGAAGTAAGGGTTCGGTCCCATATGGGCCCTTCTATGTATGTTTGTTTAATGAGTCCAGAGAAGGTAAACGCGGTGGTTTTTCATATTTAGAGAGTCTAAAAATGACTTAAAGACGACTCCAGTGTTGTCCTTTTTCGTAATGTTAGTCTCATGAGGCCAAAAAAGAGATAAATTATTACTTGAAAGATGCCCTTTCAAACCTTTTAATGAGTGGGAAAGGAAGCAAGATCACTCGACGATCTTTTCACGTTTAGAGAGTCTGAAAAGAGATTAAAGGAGACTCCAGGGGTTCCTTTTTCGTATAACCTTTACGTGTCCGAAAAAGTGATAAAAGTATACTCGGTTACATTCTCATGTTTTTACGAGCGCGAGAAAAAAACAAAGACTAAGCTCGGTACTCTGCCCCTAGCTTGAAATCTAGTGGCTTAACTCCAGAATGATTATCAAATCCTAGAGACATGCCCCCCAGGATTCAATTCATTCACCGACTTTGAGGTTGTCACCAATTTATGTACTATATGGAGAAAAAGGATAAGGGTGGATTAAATGAAGGTTCAAATACGAGACCTAATGAAAGACTCGACTCGACAGGAGAGGTGATTGTTTCAGTTTTTAACGAGCTTGACATGGGAAAATAACTATGCTCAAGGCTCCCGGTTCAATCCCTAGATCTCTGTTTCAATTTTTAAAGAGCTTGCTATAGAGAGAAAAAACTATGCTCAAGACTTATGTTTCATTTTTTAATGAGCTTTCCACAAAGAGGAAATCTATTCTCATGGCCTTTGTTTCATTTTTTAACGAGCTTGCCACATAGAGGAAAACTATGCTCGTGGCGTCTGTTTCATTTTTTAACGAGCTTGCCACAAAGAGGAAAACTATGCTCATGACATTTTATTGATCATGGCTTCCAAGAGATCTTCACTGGATGGAAGAAGAATGCTTTGGAAAGAACTCATGTCGAGAGTCTCGTCAGGGGTATGGAGATCAGGCTCTAATAGCCCTACCGAAGAGATCACCATGTCAACTACCAGATCTAATTCATCGGAAGTTAAAGTCATGGGAGACAATGCCACATAATTGACCTGTGGCAGGGGTGATACCGACTGCATATAAGACCCATTTAGGGAGGTCATTGGGTTGATAGTCAAGTCAGGGCCAACGAACGAAATTCGATCAATAGTCACCATTCCTCCATCGTGAGGGAAGGATATCACATGAAAGAGAGTGGACACAATGTATTTCATGGCATAGACATAATCTCGCCTAAGGAGTAAATCAAAATCCAAGGGGTCTTGAACTACCATAACATCAATGAAGATAGTTTTCCCTCCCAAATTTATGGGAAACTGGGGAAGGATCCCTAAAGGGTAACTGGTTCTTCTGTTATAAGCGAACAAATTATGGGTAACCGACACAAGCTGAGGATAACCCAAAGCTTGCAAAGAAATAGAGGACAAAATACTAATGGATGAACCTTCATCTATCAGTGCATGAGGAACGTCTTGACCACAAACTTGTACTGTAATATTGAAAGGAATGTGAGAGGGAAGACGAGGTCTAGTTAACACACCCCAATCAAAAAGGATTGCCTCATTACTTGGAGGGGGTTTTGCGGGAGAGGGAGGAATGCCCCCCAACACGGTAGATTCTATATCAACGAGAAAATGTGGAAAAAAACGGCTTTACTCTCTAGAGGGAGAGTAGGATCGATTGATAATGACATCAAATCGACCACATGGGTTTCATTCTCAAAGGGGAGAATGGGGTCGAAAACTGGAAAATGATCGATCGCTTGGGTTGCACTCTCTAACAGGAGAGAGAGATCGACCGAAGATAGGATCGGATCAACCACTTTGTCAACTGGTTCAATTAAGGACATGACCATATTGACGACATGATCAACCAGACTGACTGATGAAGGGACTGGAACAACCAATTTGGCACTCGTTAGAGGAGGAGTGGAATTGGCCACATTGGCACTCTTCAGACGAAGGGTAGCATTGGCCAATGAAGGTACTGGATCAATCACTTGAGTTTCACTTTTCAAATGAAAAGTGGGGTTGATCGATGACGAAACTGGATCAACTACTTTGGTTAGTGGTTCAACCAAGGATGAAACTAGATTGACCACCTAATCAACCAGACTGACCGGGGATGGAACCGGATTGACCATTCCATCAACTAACGATGGGTTGGGTGAAATATTACGATAACCAGTTGGAAGTTGAAGCTTTTCCAAAAGAGAAGAAGCCTCGTCCATACAAGGACAAAGGTGAGAGTAATGATCACCTTTGCACAACATGCAAGGAAACTTGACAGTTGTCTTCTTCTTATCAACCTTAACATCACTAGTTGACGGGGCGTCACCAACATGTCCAGCAAGGGCCGAGACGTGGAAGACCACATTGCTAAGACCTTGAGAAGACCAGGGAAATCCTTCAGAAAATGGTCACCCTTACAAAGACTGCAAGAGAATTTGGGTTTCATATTCTTTGTTTTAATCTTGTTGACCTCATCAACACTCCCAGTACTATTAACAGTAGTTGGTTGCTTGGATCCAATATCTGATATGGTTGGAGGCTTGGTATTTTTCAAGTTCTTCTTCTTTTTCTCTTTTCATTTCTTCTTCTTATGATCAACCTAGCTACTTACTTTAGAGCTTTCACTAGGCGAAGAAGGAGAAAGGGAAGGAGACTTAATGGGTAAAGAAGGAGAAAAGTCGACATGAGGTTGATGTGTGGGTGGTGTACTGACATCTGAAGCACTGGGAATATTCGATATCACCGGAGTGGGGAACAACCAAACTGGTAATCCGATGGTGAGTCCCAGAAGACTCAGTGTGGCAATGTATGGAGGACCAATGTTTCCAAAATAAGGAAAGATGTAAGGTACCCCGGGACAATGGGATCCTCCATTGGTACTCCCAGGAGTTGATGCCATTAACACTGACTCGACCTAAGGTCTACTAAGTAAAACAAACAACACACACTATGAATCTGAGAAGCAAACAATCAAACAAAACTTCCCACAATGAAACCACTAGTTGGTGATGAAATCCAATGTCGTGATATCAATATAGGAAGGGGTGTGGATAGAGCGGGTGGATCAGTTACATTGGCGACCTGCTTAACGAACTTATGCCTTGGTGGAATATTCCATGCAGTAAATGTGGATTTACCCTCCAAAGAGACCGAGTGAGTTTGACCAACGTCTGTTCCAGGTATAGTGAGACTTCCCTTCATTGTCACCTTGTGTAAGACCCTGAAGATTATGGCTACTAAGGTCACCAACTCCCAGTCAGCCCCTGGGCGGGTACAGTCGACAGTCCATTCCGAACGTATGGGCAGGATAACAAGTCTGAAATCCTTCAAGAGAACTGAGGACAAATGGACCGATAGAACTCCAGAGGACCCCAAACGGATTCGGAATTCACGAAGCACCGAGACCAAATGAAGACAGTTGAGCCTCAAAAAGAACCCCCAATATACGATCTGAATACTATGAACGGTTGAACCACAAAGGGATAATCTCTGTAACTCTCTCGAACGTGACCTCATGCGTAACCCCTATGTGAGAGGGGGATCCTAGAAAGCCTATACGAAAATTGGATTTGCTCTCCCTATCGCAAGATGCTAAGTTTGTTTGATAGCTTTGGAAAGTTATCCTTTCAACCTATTCCAAAGCCCTACACCTTAAGCTAATGTAGGTTTGCTTAACAAAAAAGTAAAAAAGTCTGATAAATTTTAGTTTAGCGTTGATTTTAGTGGTTGTTGTTTACTCAGAGGTGTATGAGAGTGAAAAATGATGATATTATGACTCAATTCCCAAAACATGCATAAGAAATGAGAAGCAGTCTTTTCTTTCAATGAATGTCTATTTAAGGGAAGGAGAAGGATTTTCCTTTCACTTTCAAACACTAAGATGCAATGATCTCATACAATAGTCCTCAATCAAAAATCTGATACAATGCTAAAATGTTTATATGTGAGTGATAATTAGTTTGATGTAAAGCTTCTTATGTTAATCAGATTTCAAGATCTGTGATATTTAAGCAACTGGAAGAAAACTTCACATAAACAAAAAAACACACCCTCGTTGTGATCAAACAAGAAAAAAGAAAAAGAAATCCATACATGAGGAAATGCTTGGAGAAAAGACCTCAAAGATCAAATGAAATGGTTCATAGATATCTGATTTTCCTTACCACAACTTTCAGTCAATTAGATAAGTGAGAAAGCAGTAAATCGACTCCAAATCTCAGGGAAGAAGAGTAACTCGAAGCAAGGAAAATAGATGTCAAAAAGACAAAAAAAACATTATTAATCCTTAGAAATCAAATGGTAGGAGGCTAAATAAGGACACACTGAGATAGGATTAACCCTAAGTAGATGAATCAGTAAAAAGAAGACTGAGAAATCAACTCCCAAGAAGATTTTTGCAGAAAAAAGGGTAGCGCTCTGGTGTCAAGGGTACCATAGCGTTGTAACGCTCTATGGAAGCCTGCAAGGGAGTGCCAACGCCCTGGTGGTAAAGGCAGGGGAGCGCTGGCCTCTCAGAACTCGCAAATTTGCCCAGAAACCAAAAAAAACTCAGGAAAAATGCCTAAATTCATTGTGTAAGATGAATCCAAGAGCCAACAACACATCTAAGGATCAAAGACACAACATGCATAAGATATGAAGGATGAGCAAAGGCTAAAACAAGACCTAGGAAAGGAACCAAAGCTCAAAGTTATCCTTCCCCAATGTAGTCGTCAATTTCTGTTACAGGAAAATCCCCCTGTGGACAAGTGGATTTCCTCTTGGATACTAGACCCCTATAACCAAGACATAAAGGTGCTAATGTGAACACTAACATTCCTTTTCATGAAGATAAACTATTCAAGGAAGAATAAGAAAGAAAGGTAAATACCTTTACTGACGTTTGTTCTTGCTCGATCTAGGCTGATCTTGATCTCCAAGTTCTTTAGAAGGTCCTGCAATACAATGAGTAGCAACAACGAAACATACTTTCTACTCTACCATGATTAGCTTCATAATAGATCTATCAAAATAAAAAAGTTCATGAAACATACACAAACTTAAAGGAAACAAGAAACGCACATATGTATATTAATGAAAACAAAGCAAAGTGCTTACAACCATGATGTAGATGTAGCAGCTTCACCAAGCTCTCTTTGTCCAGCCCCTTGCTCAAATAATCTACCATCAAAATGAATATGCTTTTACTGATAAATATATCTTATGAGATCATAAGTTTGATGCCTCTAAATTGCTATATGCTTTTACCATGAGAAGGCCTCCTTATATAAGCTTGGAGAGACCCAACCACCTTAGAGATTCTTGGGATAGGTAGAGGATGTTTCTCCTTCAGTTGTTGATCCTCCCTAAGATGTAGCCTTGACCTCAGATTTGAATCCAAATGATTTCCAAGATAAGGGGGATTTTTCCATGATTCTCCTCAACAACCCAAAATTTTCTCAAACAGGCCAGCGCTCCCCCAAAAGGGTGCACAGAGCATTGCAACACTCCCCCAAAGAAGGCTAGGGAGCACTGGCACTCCCTGACAGTGGGTAGAGGAGCGCTGCCCAAAATTCCTTCAGCAAAGCCTAGCGCTCCCCCAGAAGGGTGTACAGGGTGCTACAATGCTCCCCCAAAGGAGGGTACGGAGCGCTGGCACTTCGTGATAGTGGGTAGGGGAGCGCTGCCCTCCAAAATTCATTTTTAAGTAGTTTTCTTCATGGAAAAAGATTTGTACTCCTCATCCCATGATTTCTCCTTCTTAAACCAGTCTTTGAAGGTGTCTTAAGTGTCCATGTGATGTCGTTAGAGACATGACATAGGCAAGATGACAGTATGATGTTTGCGACACTTGCAACAATTGCGGCCAAGAGGCGACACTTGTAACACTTGTAATGACAACACTTGCGACACTATTGAAGTGAGTAATTTTGATGTGTAACAACCTTAAGAAAAAGTAAGAACCCCAAGATATTCTCTATCTATGCAGCATCTATGACAAATATTCTAGACGAAGAACCTACCATGTTTGAAGAGGCATCTCAGAAGAAACAATGGAAAGAATCCATGATAGAAGAACACTAGTCCATCATGAAAAATGATGTATGGGAAATTGTGCCTAGTCCTAAAGAAATATCAGTAGTAACCTCAAAATGGGTTTATAAGATAAAACATGCAGTAGACAGAAGCATGGACAAATATAAAGCAAGGTTCGTAGCTAGAGGGTTCTCCCAGAAGGAGGGAGAAGACTATGACAAAACATTTTCTCATGTTTCCATATATACTTCCATTAGAGCTATCATGTCTCTTGTTGCTTCCATGTGATGGAGTTTATATCATATGGATGTAAAAACAACTTTCCTCAATGGAGAAATCGAAGAAGAAGTATACATTGAACAACCTCAAGGGTTTGAAGTACATTCCAGAGACACTCATGTTTGCAGACTAAAGAAATATTTATATGGACTCAATCAAGCTCCAAGAGCTTGGTATGACAGAATAGACAACTACCTAATGAGACTTGGTTTCTCCAAAAGTCATGCAGATCCAAATCTTTAATACAAATTCGTTAACAATACACATGTGATTCTACTGCTATATGTCAACGATCTATTCTTGATAGGTGAAGAATATCTCGTCATCCAGTGTAAAAAGGAACTAGCTTCTGAGTTCAATATGAAAGATCTTGGTCTCGTGCATTATTATTTGGAACTAGAAGTATGGCAGAAGTGTGGTGAAGTATTCCTTGGACAAGGAAAGTATGCATTAAAGATTCTTCAGAAGTTTGGAATGATGGATTGCAAATCCATTGACACTCCTATGATCACAGATATAAGAAAAGTAAGAGACTCGGATTCTGATCCAGTAAACCCGTCTCTATATCAACAATTGATTGGGTCATTGATGTATTTAGTAAATACTCGACCAAACATTTGCTTTGTCGTAAACACACTAAGCCAGCTCCAGGTGGAACCTAGACATGAGCATTGGATAGCTGCAAATCATGTTCTAAGATATATTTGTGGGACACTAAACTATGGTTTAAGATATACTGCATCCAATGATACAACTTCATTGATTCACAAATTCAGATTGGGCAGGAAGTGCAGAAGACAAGAGTACTTCAGGGATGTGTTTCAGCTTGGGCTCCACTATGATATCTTGGGGCAGTAGGAAATAGAATTCTGTTGCACTCAGCACAACAGAAGAATAATGTATTGCAGCATGTGAGGCATGTACATAAGCAATATGGATGAGAAAGCTTATTTTTGGATTATTTGATCAAGTTCCAGATTCGACCATAATCCACTGTGACAATCAGAGTTGTATAAGGTTATCAGAACACCCAGTGTTTCATGAACGATCGAAACACATTGAGATCAAATACTACTTTATTTGAGATAAAGTCCAGGAAGGGGAAGTGAAGCTCCGGTATTTCCCCACAGATGAGCAGGAAACATATATCTTGACAAATCCTCTGTCCAGAATAAAGTTTGCATATTTCCGAGATAAATTGGGGATCGTGGAAATAACTCCCTTAGTTGAAAGGGAAAAAATGGCTCTCCGGGGTGGGAGGGAGCACTGGCATATCATTGATTTATGGACAGTCGTTTTCATCTTTGAAAAATGGTCCAGTTTCTTTCCAGTTCAAAAAGTGGTTTGAGATTTCTGACGGACAAGCATTTTCAAGTTCAGAAAATGGTCCAGATCGAACGATCATTTTCGTAATGAAAATGGTTTGATGGATTGATGATGTACCATAGACAACAATTCCCCTTGTGGCTAGTGTGGGGGAATGGTATAGGATAGTATTTCTTCTTGACGGTCACTCTTAGTAGTGGTCAAGAAGACTGATCTGCCTCCTCGGAAAATCATTCTTTCGAAGCTCACAGTTGTGAGCAGTTTCAAAGAATGGTTTGTTTTGGAGGTTGGTGCAGGACATTCATTTCCTTAGGAAATGGTCCAGACAGTCATTCCCTAGGGTAGATTCATTCTCTCCAGGTTGCACTTTGTTTAGTGTCAGAGGAATGGCCCAGATAGGTGAATGGTCCAGGTTCAACAATCAAAGACATGCATTCCCTAGGGCAGAATCATTCTCTCCAGGTTGCACTTTGTTTAGTGCCGGATAGGTGAATGGTGAATGGTCCAAGCTCATAAATCAGGACAATTATTCTTGTTTAGTGTCGAATAGGTAAATGGTACATGCTCAGAAATCAGGACATTTATTCTTCCTTGCTTGAGAAAAATAGTCTAGATAGCCCATCATTGATGATCTACTCTTTGAGGGCAGATTCTCTTCCAGATCTCACAGATGTGAGTGGAAGAATGACCCAGATGACTCATTTTATATCATAACATTGTTTTTGTGCAGGTTGATATCAGATGATATGATTACTATGGAGACTGTATGTCTCCAAATAGTAGAGGTATGATATTGTGGTGGATATGTTCCACTGTTTGCAACTATGTGTCACGGATTGAGTAGTTGTGTACTACTATGGATAGACACAATTGTGTTCTATCAGTTGACATTATACTAGTTTTCATGGAGATTATCCAGTTGGATAATAATGACGGTGCTCATGATTTAATTAGCTTGTATGGCTATAATGATGCTACCAGTTGAATGGTTTGTTTGTGCTCAAGACCATTATTCATTATACCTCCCTAGCTAGGAGGGAGTGTTGATATTATGGTAGCTGCAGGAGGTATTAACCTCCATTTGTGACCTTTGACAAGATTAGAATATTATGGAAGCAAGAAAAGAATTGAATATAACCCTAAAAGAGATGTCAACTAAAGGAAATAATTAATACTAAGTAATTAGCACCCAGAATGAGAAGTTGGCCCAGGCAGTCTGGAAGAAGTAGTATAAATACAGGAGGCCATTCTTCATTTTAGACAGACTTCTTAGAATTACAGAAGTGCACTTGTGCGCACTGCAGAAGGCCAGTTTGTGCGCAAGTCTGAGGAGGAGTTATTTCCACCAGTCCTGCAATCTATATTCTCGGTCTTTCTGGGTTGGACTCTCTGATTAGTGTTGGTTATCTTTGCTTGGTGCATTAGTCTTGGTTGGTTATTGATCTGCTGCCGAAATTATTCTCTCTGTCAAGGCCAAGGTGCTCGAGGGTGGCATTAGAGCCTATGGTTGGGTGACAATATTGCTATATTTTTTATGGTTAAACGAGCACATCCAATATTCTAACAAGGCATGGGATTCTTCCCTAAATTGTTTATAGGGCCCTAAGACATATAATTACTACTCAAAAACCCCTAGTGGCATTGACATCTCCAATCATAGGCCGCAAATACCTTCAAGAGGCCATGTGTGGTTGTTCAAGGCATCCTTCTTAGCCATGGATGGATAAAAGATTCCTTTAGGGCCTAATGTTCATAGTTCCTCCCTGACCATGTTCAGTGCCCCAAGACCCATACCTAGTACTAAAAAATGCTAATGGTACCTATATACCTAGTTAGAGGCAAAGGATGCCCTCTAGAGGTCATTTGTGGTGGTTCAAGGTGTCATTCTTGCCCCCAAAGTCTTAGAAGATT
The DNA here is from genome assembly GCA_010110895.2 of Picea sitchensis. Taxonomy (NCBI): domain Eukaryota; kingdom Viridiplantae; phylum Streptophyta; class Pinopsida; order Pinales; family Pinaceae; genus Picea; species Picea sitchensis. The sequence goes on along the minus strand of SNQJ01S0161276.1, from coordinate 6,997 downwards.
CCTTTATGGATTAACTCTTAGTTTTGTTACCCTGACCATATCCAATGTCCAAAGAATCATACTTCATGTTCAAAAACTCATAATGATGACTATCCCCATTTGGAGACCAAGGATACCCTAGAAAGGTCCTTTGTGGTGGTTCAATGTGTCATTGTTGACCTTAGATGCCTAGAAGCTTCCTTTAGGACCTAAGGCCTAGGTTTTCTCTCTTGATCATGCCTCAAGTAACCAAGACCCATACATAGTGCTCAAAATCTCCTAACAATGCATATATCTCCACTTGAAGGAAAAATATTCCCTCGAGGTCATTTATGGTGGTTTCAAGTGTCATTCATGACCCTTAAGCCTTAGAAGTTGCCTAAAACCTTGAGAGTTTAGGTGTGGTGGTTTGAGGCGTCATGTTTGGCCCTAGATCCCTAGAAGCTTTGTACTTCAACTAAGGCTTGGGTTTCCCCCCTCGACCATATCAAGGCTTTAAGACCCATACCTAATGCTCAAGACCTTGCAAAGACACTAACATCCTTTCTTAGAGGCCAAGGATACCCTCCAAAGATCATTTGTGGTGTTTTGAGGCATCGTCCATGGCTCTTGATGCCTCAAATATTTCTTTAAGACCCAAGGCATGGCCTTCTTCCTTAGAACATTTCCAAGGCCCTGGGACAAAAACCTACTTCTCAAAACCACCTAGTGGCACCAACATCTCCAAGCATAGGCCAAGATACCCTCAAAAGGCCTTATGTGTTTGTTTTAGGCATCCTTCTTGGCCCTAGATGGATAGAATCTTATTTTAGGACCTAAGGTTCAATTTTCCTCCCATGACCATGTCTAGGCCCCTAAGACCCATGTTTGAAGTGACATTATTAAAACCAAATTCCTAAAAACATTCTTTAGGGCCTATTGCTAGGGTTTCCTCCCCCAATCATGTTCAAGGCACAATGACCTAGATCTGGTGCTAAAAACCTTCTAATAGATCCTATTTCCCCTCTTAAAGGCAAAAGATCCCATATAAAGGTCATATGTGGTGGTTCATAAAGGTCATATGTGGTGGTTCAAGTCCTCATCCTTGTCCCTTCAACATTAGAAGCTACCTTTAGGGCTCGAGGCCTGAGTTTCCTCCCCTGAGCATGGTCGAGGCAATGGGACTCATACATAGAGCTCAAAGCCCTCTTATGGTGTCCATATCCCAACTAGGAGGGAGATGATACTCTCAAGACATTACACGTGGTGCTTCGAGACGTTGTTCTTGGAGTTGGATGTCTAGAAGCTTAATTTAGGTCCTAAGGCTCGATTTTCCTCCTTTGATGATGTATAATGCCTCACAACCTATACTTGGTTCTCAAAACCTTCTAATGGTGTCCATATTGCAACTCAAAGGACAAATATCCCATAGAGAGATCGTGTGGTGGTTTGAGGACTCGTTGATGGATCTTGAGCCTTGGAAGCTACTTTTCAGGCCTAATGAGAAAGTTTCATCACCTGACCTTGGTCTAAGTCTTCAAACCAATACCTACTTCTCCAAACACCCTATTGGTGCCCATATGCCCATTAAGAGATAAAGGATACACTTTGGAGGTCATGTGTGTGGGTTCAAGGTGTTGTTATTGACCCTATATGCATGAAATCTACCTTAAAGGACTAAAGCATAGGTTTCTTCCTTCCACCATTTTGAGGAACCCTTGACCCATAACTTGTGCTCGAAAATTGTAATGGTGTACATAACACCACTTGGAGGCCAAATATCCCCTTCAGAGGTCATGTGTTTTTCATAGGCCTTAGTTCTTATAATATTAATTTATGACCTAAGACTTAGGTTTTCCCCCCTAACCATATTTGAGACCCTGAGACCCATACCTAGTTCTAAAAACTTCATTATATTGTCAATATCCCCACTTGGAGGGTAATAATATGCTTAAGAGGTCATGCGTAGTAGATCAAAGTGTCATTCTTGAAAATGTGATGCTTAGAAACTTCCTTTATGGTGTAAGGCCTAGGTTTACTCCTTCAAAGATGTTTAGGGCCCAAAGAATCATGTCCCTGGTATCAAATATCCCCTAATGGCATCCATATCCATAGTCAAAGGAAGAGATAACCTTGAGAGGGATTGTGTGGTGGTTCGAGGTGTTTTGCATAGTCTTGTATTTCATAGGCCTTAGTTCTATAATATTACCATGACCTAAGATCTAGGTTTTCCCCAACCATATTTGAGACCCCGAGACCCATACCTAGTTCTAAAAACTTCATTATATTGTCAATATCCCCACTTGAAGGCTAAGGATATGCTTAAGAGGTCATGTGTAGTAGATCAAAGTGTCATTCTTGAAAATGTGATGCTTAGAAACTTCCTTTATGGTGTAAGGCCTAGGTTTACTCCTTCAAAGATGTTTAGGGCCCAAAGAATCATGTCCCTGGTATCAAATATCCCCTAATGGCATCCATATCCATAGTCAAAGGAAGAGATAACCTTGAGAGGGATTGTGTGGTGGTTCGAGGTGTTTTGCATAGTCTTGTATTCCAAAAAGATTACTTAAGGGTTCGATCATCACGTTTCCTACCATGACCATGTCATATCTTTGAGACTCATAACTATTGCTCAAAATATTATAATGATGCACATATCCCTACTTGGAAGACAAGGATGCCCATCAGATATCTTATGTCTTAGTTTGATTCATTGTTCTTCGCATGTATGTTTAGAAGCTTTCTTTATGGCCTAAGCCTTGGGATTCCTCCAGAACCATGTCCAAGGCCCCAAGACTAATACCTAGTAGTTCAACTTTCCAAATGTCATTAATATCCCCATTCATAAGTCAATGATACCATTGCGAGGTCAAGTTTCGTGGTTTGAGGTGTTGGTCTGCAAGCTTGATACTTAGAAGCAACTTGTATGGCCTAAGGCCCAAGTTTGCTTCCCTTGCTATGTCAAGTCCCATGGTACCCATACTCAAATTCTCCTAATGTCATTGATATCCCAACTTGGAGGTGAAGGATATACACTGGGAAAAGTAATTTAGTCACAAAAACATGCGGTTCCTCCCATTCAAATATTTTTGGGCTTAGATTACAAATATCTAGAGAATACGTGTTTATTGATTTGGTTTCTTTGGATTTAGGTTCATAATGACAATCCTAGTGGTTTGGTCTACAAAAATAAACCTCCATTTTTTTTGAATGGCTCTCAATATCTCTATTTTAATGTTATTTTTATATAGCCTTACATAAATCCATCATCAATGAAACTACACACATTTTTAATACATTTTGTTTTGACATATATCATGATCTTAAAATACATATATTCATGCTATAACTTTTATCACCTTTAACAATTTTAAAAATAAGTTATATGTCACACTAGAGGAGATTGAGTTTTACAATCTAAAAATAAATAAAAAATAGTTTGATTGTGTTAAAACCTTGATACATTAAGACAAGGTCTGTAATTTCAAGGATATAATGACTTTTACACAAGTTCCTCCTCTTCGCGAACTAGAAGTAGACCTGTAAATGCATAAAGTGTAACCGGCAAGACAATTGTATACTTCGCACCTATTGTTCACCGCTTGCAAGCATATGCTCCTGGTATAATTGATCAATATCGTTGTTCTACACATCATAAGCCATCGAGCAATAAACACAAAAACGTTGAAACTTACTCGAAATGAAAGAAATGAAAATGGTTTATTACTATAATAGTCTAGGAATGAATGACCAATCGGTTTAACGAGGGCAATACAATGTCAGAATTGTATTGTATATTTAAAATTTTTATTTTCATGCCTTGCATATATATCATATAAAAAGAAAAGAAATTCATAGCCACCATAAGTATCGATTCCAATTATTTCATAAGCATGTATACTCAAGGATTAATAAAATAAAATAAAAATAAAGTAGTAGAAAGAAGAACACAACGCATGCTGCTGAAGAGGTTGAAATAAGAGAAGAAGATTGCAAACGATATATGTCCAAGTGTGGTGTAAACAGTGATGAGGGGTGAAGACGAAAATTAAAGAGCTTGGGTGTGGGAGATACATCAAGGGAGCCAACATGTGTACTACAACACATTCAAGTTGGAGAATCTATGCTCAACATTAATTATTTATTGTGAAGATGACAATTTATTCTGCTACCACTCATACTTTTGTCACCGAACAATTGTAATTATTAATGTACCATCTTTTATTCTATGTTGAACCATTGTAATTATTAATATACCATCTTTCATTCTCTATTGAAAATTCATAGGATGAGAAAACAAATGGTAAGGAGTAAGCTCCAAGAAAAAGAAAAAATTGTGTAATGGTAACTCTTACTAAAGTTTTCATTAAGAGCCCCGGATGGGGTGACATCGTAGATTAGAGGCCACGTGGACTTGCACTAGCCATAGCATAAATGCTATTAACCGGCCACCCACGAGCCAGCTTCTTACCAAGTGAAGGACGCCATGGATGCGTGTGGGTGGACGGAGAGATTCTCCCGCGAAAGCATTTACGACGTGAGTGGTTCCGGGATGGCAGCAAAGGTGAAGGATGGCTTCGTCTCGCTTATTCGTTTTACCGTGGTTCGGTGCCTCAATCGATACCGGAGCGTTTCAATTCTTTTTGTCTAGTTTATGCAGCTGACGCCCCAAAGGCGCTCGGTGATTCGCATTTTTACCCGGGGTTTAGCGGCCGTTTCTCCGGTGTCTCTCCACCGGCCTCAAACAGATCACGACATTCTCAAGAATTGCCCCCGCCTCCTTTCTCATGGAAAGGAAGCGAGGAACACCGTATGCCAAAGATGGGAGGGTCTGCGCAGAGGGCGCCAAGAAGGATCGGGCTGGAGCTGGCCTTAGCTCAGCTTAATGGCCCACCAATGACAAAGAGCCAGGGCAGAAGAGAATGGAGCTACTCCACCACCATTGGCCGGTGCCGAAAAGTTGGTCAGAGTAGTGATTTTCGGTGAATGGTTTGGGCCCCGCACTGACCAAGGAGTGAGCTCTCAAAAATATTGTGGAAGACCCGGCCCCCGGCACTATCTATGGAAGACCCGGCTTTCCATGAACATGCAGGACCCATCCAACCCTCAAATTAACTGACATCGTTAGATGGTTTCTCCCTAACAGACATGGAGGAAGTTCCCTGGCCGGGTGACGAAACCTGCAGCTGCTTTGGTGCACAGGCGTTCGATGAAGGCTTGAAGGGTGCGACGGTTGCGGTGGAGTAGGTGGCGTTCAACGGGAGCTCCGAGGCAACGATGGAAGGGGGGTGGCATCTTGCATGGCTCAATCATTAAGGACAAACACCTGGCTCTCCTGTTTGACCTTCGGCACCCTCGGCCGGATCCGGAACATCGCTCTCCTCATGGCCAACGATGATATATACTCTCTTTGATGTGTTATCCAATGCTACCGCTGTTTTGAGATGTCCCCTTTGTGCACAAGCATTCGCCATCCCAGCTGGGTCCACGCCGCGTAATTAAGGGATGACATGTCACCAGGCACTTAGGTTTCTTATTCTACTTCAGTTTCTAGTTTTATATGTCTACTTGGTTCCTAGCTTTATTACTTCACTGCTTTATATGTATTTAGACATTTTGCATCCTGCCCCGGTTTCCTACCAAGTGACAGATGCTAATCTTCAAGATTTCACAAGCACCGCTACTTCGTCTGCTATATATGTTGGTTTCCACAACTCCAGCAAAGATTTGGGTGGTTCTCTGTGACATTAATAATTCTTACCTGTAAGAGTTTTGGTTTTCTTATATAGCAGCAGTGCTCCCACTTAAAAAAAAAAAGTTTTCATTAAGAAAATGATATAGAGACTTTATATTCCTAGTAGGGGCTTTTACTTCATATTGTAAATTGAAGCAATTTTGGCCAAATTTTGCCTAAGATTTATGGTGTTATTGAGATATTAGCTTAGACTATTCTTGTTGTTTATAATGGTTCAAAAACTATTAGAATTGATATAATATATGTTCATTGTATATTTCTACTTGGTTGGGAGGAATGATTTTCATCCTCCCCACCGGTTCATTTCCAAGTAAGTGGCAAGTGATATGTTGAATTCTTAATGAATATATTGTTGAAATGGCTTCGAGCCCTATTGTTGATCGACTGATGAAAATTATAAAAATTAGTTAAAACAACCATCTTTAACTAATACTTTGCAAGAAAAAATTGCATGTATAAATTAGTTAGTGCAACAATCTCTAAGTAATACTTTTCAATCATGTGCTGAGATGACTTTCTTTAAAAAATAAAAAATGTTAATCATTACAAAAAATTGAAATTCGCAATAAAATAGAATGGTAATTGTAAGTTGAATAGTGATGATAGTAGGCTCAACATATAGAATGGTAATTGTAAGGTGAATAGTGACAATAGTAGACTCAACATATTAATAGTGAATGTTCCATGTTGAAACCAAGTAATTATTTTCTAAATCATTAAAATTACAAGAAAGGACATATATTACCAAAATTTTCAGTATCTATTTAAAAAATCTTTTAACTTAGATTTCAAACTTGCAAAATAAAAGAAAGTAATAATTGAAATCTTATATAAGAACAATCAAGTAAATTTGGAAGAAAAACTTAATAAGTGACAAGTGTGTAAAACTTAGATGGGTCTAATTATTAAGAACGTGTGTTTTATCTTTAAAGATCAATGTGTTTTATCTTTAAAGATCATACGTTCAACTGTGAAGAAGATAAAAAGTGGGTACACAAATCTCATTCTTTGCTTACAAGCATGAGAGTGGAATGAACAAATGGATATTTGGAACCTCTTGCCAAATATTCATTTGTGCAGATGACATTTATATAATTCAAAACTCCCGTTATCATCATTATTATATTTGAATAAAATCTAATCAGCATTATTAATGCATACTCTAAACTAAAACACAATTTATAAAACAAACTACATAGAAACTTACTTCAACTTGAAGTTGACCTTTCGAAAAACTAAGAGATCTCATCAATTGATAAAGTGATACACTTCATCTACAACAAG
>SNQJ01S0161275.1:24564-40797 GCA_010110895.2 Picea sitchensis | reverse complement strand
TTGAGTACATGGTTGAGACAAGTAGTTGATGAGTTGGCGCACATACATGAGGTGTATAGTTGATGATGTTGGTACATATTGATGAGTCATAGTTGATGAGTAGTTGACACATGATTGGTACATACTTGTTACATGGTTGGATGTACATGTTTATGGCACAGGTTGATTACAAGTTGATGTATGGTTGATTCATGGTTCAAATTTATTGGTACAGGTTTACAACGGTATATCTCACAGTGATAGTGTGACAGTGGTTCCATCATTCTACTTCTACTTCAGGGTGGTAGGATGAGGCAAGGATAGGTGGTTGTAGCCACCTTTCGGTTGTATCTGGAGAACATTGGGGGTTGTAGCCTCCTAGTTGTAGCCAGAGAATTGGGGAGTTGGAGCTTCCCTCAGGTTGTAGCCTGAGAAACTAGGGGGTTGGAGCCTCCTTCTAGTTGTAGCTGGAAAATAAAGGAAGTTGGTGCTTCCAATGAATGTAATTCTTCAAGACATATAAGAAAAAACATTATGTGGTTTTCTCCCGATTTGGGTTTCCACGTAAAACACTGGTGTTCTGTGTATGTGTGTGATTGTTTATTTCTTACTTCTCATTATTGAATAATAATTCTACATTGATATAACATTTGAAGAAAAAGGATTATAATTACACTATTACTGATTCACCCCCCCTCTCAGTAATCCAACAAGAACACAGTTAGATCATTGTGTAATACATTTGACACTTTTTAGATGTACTTTTGGAGCTTTGAATAGAAATAAGAAAGTCTCACCCACTGAGACAAAGGCCCGAAGACGTAGGCGATATTGTCGAACTTCATTAGCAAATTTTATTGTTATGGTTTGTTGACTCTTGTGATTATTTCGAGATCTTTAAATTGTTAATGAACTCATGTTTTAAAACTCAACCATAGTCTTTAAAAGATCATTTTGGATCAAGTGGTATTAGAGCTAGTTGACGCTTGGCTTTTGAGTTTGCATGAGTAGCAGGGAAAAGTTGAATTGCGGTGAAGGAAAGCTTGTCCAAGAGAATCCTAAGATTGAATCGAGAAAGAGAACTTCTTAGAGTGAGAACATGGCATCGAAAGAGGGACTTTCTCATGACAAGGTAGAGTTTCGAAATACTTTCTTTGCCATTTCGAAGATGATGAAGGTTTTATATGATGATTACTTGGAGAAGAAGAGATCGATTCTAGGTGAATCTTCAAAGGCCAAAAGTGAAGAAGGAGAGGATCCTCCTAAACCTCCTCCTTCACCTCCTTCTTCTCCATCAACTTCTTCTTCTTCAAGTACAAGTTCTAAGTCTACCGCAAGAAAACATGTCTGCAAGCATAAACATGATATGCCCTTACTTAAGCTTGATGTGAAATTTTAATTACCCATGTATGATGGTGAAGTCAATGCAGTGAGGCTTGATAAATGGTTCAGACAAATGGAAGTTTATTGCAGTGTGCAACAAATCAAAGATGAGGCAAATCGAATCAAATTGGCATCGCTTCAACTTCCAGACACATCACTCATCTGGTGGCAATGCAAGTTGAAAAATAGCACGCAACAAGTGGGTAATGTATTTCCATCATGTCAAGGTTTTGTTTTTGCACTTAGAAAACAATTGTATCCTTTGGATTATAAAGAGAAGGATTTAATTGAATCACAATGTCTTAAACTAAGAAAGGGACAAACAGTGCAAGAATACACAGATGAATTTCATAAGATGACATTAATGTTAGACATTCCATTACATACCCAAGAAACTCTTATGAAGTATATAGGAAGTTTATCTGCACACATTCATAACACTGTATTTATGTTTGGAACTACTAATCTTGATGAGGTTCATGTTCAAGCAACATACATTGAGGCAAGGAAAACATGATTTGGTGTATCAGTGGAATCGTCTTCAATAAAAGAGGAAAAAAGGAAGTGGAATGGCAAGAAGGAAAATTTAGTGGCAAGAAAGGAAGATAAGCTCTCTTGCAAGCATTGCAAGAAAGAAGGGCATGATGAGGACCATTGCTGGCAATTGCATCCCGAGAAGAGACCGAAGTGGTTCAAAGAGAGGAAGGGAGGCAAACAACTATAGCAACAACATGGCCAAAAGACTTGGGATCAGATTCAAGTGTTGAATCTAAAGTCACACCGGTTGGTTTGACATGTAAACTTGGTGATGGATATGATTCTAGATGAAAATTGTTTCACATAAGGGTCGTAATGAGGCATACTAAGGTCGACACATTGATAGATAGTGGACCACAATATAACTTGATTTCAGAGTAAGTGGTTAAACAATTGGGATTAAACACTCAAATGCAACATAAACCTTAATCACTTAAATGGATAAGAAACAATCATAAATTGCACATAACAAAGAAATGCACTTTAAAGTTTTCAATTTCATCTAAGTTTGTGGATGAGGTAACATGTGATGTGGTGCCACTTAATGAATGTGGAATGGTTTTAGGCAATCCTTATTTGTATGATCACAAAACAATCTTCTACAGGGAACATAATCAATATCACTTAACCAAAGAAGGCAGTGAATATGTGGTACATGCTTATCACTTAAAATAAAATCAATCTCTTCAAACAATCGAACAATTAATAAAGGCATGCCATGCAATAAACACACGTATAATTGACCCAAATCAAACAATTGATCTTAAGAAAGAACATGAGATGATTGTAGAATGGAAGTTCAATCATACTTTGCTTCAAGATAAGATAATGTTGTGCAAGTACTACAAATATATTAGCTCATTTGCAGTCATATTTCTAATGTTATCATTGCTACTGTTGTCAACATGGATAATATTGGCTTCAGTAAGATGTGACAGAGTACAAGTGGCTAACAATATGTTGTCAGTTGTCATGGTTGTTTTACAATTGATCTTGATGAGACATGTGCATAGAACATAGTTTAAAGATAGAGAACAAGTGGGGTCACCTATCCCGCATTTGATGACTAGTTAGTATCATTTTGGAGGACCAAAAGGTCTTAGTGGGGAGGCATGATCCAAAATGGATCCAAGAACCAAAATGGGTCCAGGAAGGCCTAAAAATCAAAGTGCTCAGAATCACTTCAAAACGAATGTGTGTGTAGGCCTCGTCGTTACAAACACAACGTAACTTGAACGAGCTCAAACGAATGTCGTATGAGCAAGATATCACATTATGTTCATTTTTACAAACAGACAAAATGTCAAACTAGTCAAATTCAATGCTAACATCAGTAGGTATGACAGGTTACATCAGCATGTGTCACGATGAAATCATCATGATGATGTGGAATCATCCGAAGGTGACACATGGTAGGTGACATGGTTGTATGGATGGAAATGTGGTAGGTGACCATACAATACGACCTAACATGTGGCAGGTGACAAGGCAATACGACCTGACACGTGGCAGGTGACTGGGCAGTACGACCTGACATGTGGCAGGTGACTAGGCAGTACTGAATGATATGTGTCAGAAAGGTGGCATGCAAACTAGGCAAGTGTGGAAGATGTGGAAGAAACATACTTTGACAAGTGACATATTATTTGGCGAATGTAATGGTGCGACGTGGGCCAGTCATGGGCTACCACATGGCACCCCTCCATTGGTTGGTAGTGGAAAAAGTTTTATGGACTCCACAGGAGTTGAAAACGTGACATGCGGGCGTTGGGGAAGAGTCTTGGCAGGGTCAGGCTACCAACCGACCCACATTGGTTCTTAATACATAATGGATAAATTAAATATTTGAATTTCTTTCAATGTAAAGTCTACGGAGTTAAGGGCTGGGGTCTAGCCCCAACCCTTGGTGTGCTTCCATGTGTATGTTTCACATAACCTCTGCACTAATATTTTTGGTGTGGATTTGTGGGGATAGCACTTGGTTGGTCAGGCTAGCCCGCTGACCAAGGCGCATGACCAGATGCTAGGAACCATATGCCCAATGAAATGCCAACGCGTGGAGCTTAGGGGTGAGGCCATATGGCCATGCCAACGACCAAGGGTTGGGGGCTAGGGGCTAAATACCAACGTGCCAGCTAGCCCAAGGACACATGGAGTCTACCATATGACCATGAGCCTGAGAATAGGGGGTTGTGCCCTGTATTATTCCCAAATTTGGGTTTTTTAACTATATGTTAAGAGTTTAATTGATTTTTAATCTTGCTTGGGGGGATTTTGACCATTATTGGAGGATTTGGAGCTCATTTTGAGACCAAATCTTGGGGGGAAGTTGGGAGGTTGTTTCCAACTTCAAGCCTATATAAACCAGAGGTTAAATCATTAGAAAGGTTCAAAAGAGGAGAAATGCTAAGGAATTTGACAGTCAAATCCATTTTTATGCATGGAAACCATTGAGAAGAGCAACTTTGTGGCCAATTTTCGAGAGCTTCGTTCATTCGTGTTGAGTGCCTTCAGTTTTGTTGGGTTCTGGATATCTAGCAGAACACATCCATAACATTTTTTAATCCATTTGACACTTTTCAGGTGTACTTTTTAAGCTTTAAAGAGAAATAAGAAAGCATCAGCCACTAAGACAAAGACCTAGAGATGTAGGCAATATTGTCGAAGTCCATTAACAACTTTTGTTGTTATGGTTTGCTGATTCTTGTTCTTATTTCAATATTTTTATATCTTATTATGGCTTCCATGTTACATCATTAATTATTCCTCTTTCATAAATTTCTTAAATGGTTAATGAACTCATGTTTTAAAACTCAACCATAGTCTTTAAAAGATCATTTCGGATCAAGAACCCTCATGAGTCATCTAGAAGCCCCAAATGGTCAAAGTAGTTAAAGTGGTTGCAAGGAAAAAATTATTTAAATAATAATGTGAAGTGATGAGGGTACTATAAGTGAAAGTGGATACAAAAGAAAGTATTTAAATAATAAAGTTAATGGTGAAATTACTAAGTAGACAAGTGGTTAGATGTGGGTTATCCCTAAAATAAGGAATGTGGGTTAAGATGGTTAGAAGTTAATTTAAATAATAAAGTGAAGTGATGAGTGTACTATAAGTCAAAGTGGATACAAATGAAATTATTTAAATAATAAATTTAATGGAGAAATTACTAAGTGGACAAGTGGTTATATGTGGGTTAGCCCTAAAATAAGGAAAGTGGGTTAAGATGGTTAAAAGGTAACTCCTTGAGGAAGCTACATGAAAGTATAAATAAGAGGAAATGATCTCTCATTTTAATCACACTTGAGAATATTGAATATATAAAAGTGATTGAGGTAACCAAAGGATATCTTAGCCTAATTTAAGAGGGAAGGTGAAGTAAAGAAGTTTGAAATTCAAAGGATGATAAATTCTTTTGATGATGTTTTCTAAGGTATGTTATTTACATGTCATCTAACCATTTTTCACAATAAATATTTTTCTAAAATGATTCAGACTGTGAAATTGGGAGGCTGTTGAGGAAACATATCCAAGTAGTTGTGATAAAAAGTTTATCTTGTGGGTCATTGTATTTTTGGAGTTACACTCCGTGGAAAATAAGGTTTGTGGCTAGTCGTAAAACTAGTCTAAAACAAGTGTTTTAGGAAAAAATGTCATAACTTATTCATAACGGATCCAAATTTAGTAAGACCAAATGTATTGGTTAGAGTACAGTCTTTAGTATTCTTTGTACCATTTTCCAATCCATACAACAAACATTCTGTGCAGGGAATTCTCTACAAGTTCTCTCTATAGAATAAGACAAAATTCAACAAGGTGTGCCATTGTTTCTATAACTCCTTTTCTAAGAGGTTCCAAGTAGTGAAACCTGGAGGAATTCCATAAAAGACACTGAATAACATTGTGTACTATTTTCAGATCTTTATTCATTATAGGTACATAGTTATCATTATTTCAAGTTAGGGTTGTTGACTAATCCAAAATTTGTCATGTGAGAATAAACTAAAGTTTGATGAAAATGATAGTCTCTTGTTGTTAAAGTTAAGGAAGGTTTGCAGGTATGTGATCATATACACCAAGTCTATTACAGAGTTACAAATCAGATTTGGATGATGAAATTGACGAGGGAATTTGGTTGAGGTACACATTGGGTACATGGTTGAGACAAGTGGTTCATGAGTTGGCACATACATGAGGTGTATAGTTGATGATGTTGGTACGTCTTGATGAGTCATAGTTTATGTGTATTTGATACATGATTGGTACATACTTGGTACATGATTGGAGGCATGTTTAAGTAGTATTGTTGACACATGGTTTATGGATGATGTAGCATAATTGTCTTGTTATATTATTAGAAGCAAATATTGATCTTGGTGATGATTATGAGTTGTTGTGTTATGCTTGGTTGATGCATATATTTGAGAGTTTTCTTGGTGATTGATGTAACATCTCGCTCTGGCGCACTGAGTGAACCTATTCTTTGAGGACACTTGTTCGCAAGTGATCCATATTATTATGATATTAAAACATTTGACTTTGATTATGATGCGTTATGGGTAGATGACATGTTGTTTTACCACATTGACATAGACAGTTGCTATTGACTCGGTTTTACTGAGTGTGTAGGGTTTTGGACCTTGAGGATGCAGAGGCATCGATGGAACCCCTTGGACTCCCGATCGAGTCAGGGAGTGTGCCTTTGGCATTTGATTATTTTACTGTGATATTAGTGCATCTGACTAGATGATATGATGTGGATATGCTCTGACATGATTTGTTGATGATGCAGGCTGACGATAGCTTGCCGTCCAGACTCACATATAGAGTAAAGGGGTCACGCACAAGACTACCAGAGATGTTGAGAGAGAGGTGTGGATAGTAGCCCTGCCACAACCTACTAGCACTCCCGTTGTGGCTCGAACTGTAGGTTAACAATTACCTAGTTCGAGAGGACCCACGATGTCGTGAGGGCAGACTGCGACAGTCGCTCACGATGATTCTAAGGGGCGCGCAATAAGGTGGGGCCCTTATTCCTTAGAAGCCCTTAGTCTCCCACAAGTTCACCTGGCGGAGTGTTAACTCCGGGGGTTATTGATATCTACCAATCAGTCAAGAGGCGAGTGGCACCCTTGGAGTACGTAGTGTGTCCTGAAGGGGACATCGTGCAAAGGAACAGATGATGCGAGTGGCACCCTTGGAGCACCTAGTGCGTCCTGAAGGGCACGTCGCATTGATGATGTTAGAGGGATGAACCTTGATGGCCCTAAGACAAATAACATGTTAAGAAATTTTAACACAATTTCCCTAACTAAATATTGCCCAATATAAAATATAAGTTCTAAGTTTAAAATTTCGCTAGGGGTAAAATTTTGTCTACCTATAAATAAAAAATAAATAAAATAAAATAATAAAAACGATTAAATAAAATAAAATAATAAAATATAAAATAAAAACCACTTAAGAATTAATTAGGGTCTTCATAAAATTTTGTAACATGAAAGGAGTAAGAAATTAAATTATTCATAAGAAATAAAATTTGTGGATATAAAAAGTAAAGTGGGAATTAATTATTTTATCATTTGATAATTTAAAAGATACTAAATTAATAATAAAAGGAAAAATGGGTTATATTCCACACCTACCTTTTTGAGTTCTAAGGAAAAGGGGAAAGAGGGAAAATCAAAAAACTAGGAAACTAGGGAAAGGAGGTAACATAAAAAGGAAAAAGGGGAACTTAAGGGAAAAAGCGGGAAGTCAACTTAGTAAAGAATCTAAGTTAACTTAGTAAAGAATCTATATTTAAGAGCTTTCTAATTTTAAACTGAATTAGCAATTTCATAATAAGGAAAACCTTTAAAACCTGTAAGGGAATCTAGGGACACCTATGAATGATTCTAGGAGTAACTCTAGGTGGGTGAGGGAAATAAAGATAATTACTTAATTAAAGAAATTAATTCCTGGAGGATTGTAGGGGATGAGGGACACTTGTATGGAGAGGAGTTTTTGAGAATTTGTTATTAAAACTTTAATTAAATGAGATTTAGGGAAAGATAGGAAGTTCGAAACTCTATAAAAGAAAGGGAGGAGAAGGAGGAAAGATCATCTTCTGCTTGCGTAACGTTATGTAGTAGAAATAACGACTTGACTGATTCACTTGTGGGGAGTTGGAATACCCATCTTAGAGAGGAGTGGTAACGCGGCCTTGTGAGGCGATATGGGAGCTAGACGAAACCTCTGGATAGTGTGTGTGGCCCCTTTGCAGCTCGGGGGGCTAAGGGGGCAGAAGAGTACCCCTAGCATTGGTTGGGAGGTACTGGTGAGGTCTCGAAGGTCGACTAGTGGGAGTTGCACAGAGCGCCCAAACAACACTCGAAGCAGGCGAACAAGAAACAGTACACTTCTTCATTTAAATGATAGAATGTTGTAGGATTTATGATTTGGGTCTGCATGATTGATGGGTAGTTAAACTGAGTTATTTTTAAATTTGATGACTAAAACTATTCTTAGCCCATCCTGGTGATTGTTGCCTCCCATGGTTTCATTCCTCGCGTGACTTGACATCATGTGTGTTGACTGTGACCCTTGTGATTGTTTTCCTTCGTCCCTAGCATGCCAGTCCTAGCCTGAGCAGTTGGCCAAGAGCTTGATCTACGGTCGTCGCCTTATCATTAAAAGACCTATGGATCTCAACGCCCTACTTTTCTGTGCGAGGATGGTGAAGCATAGGACGAACCCATCTGTCGGTTGCCTCTAGTTTTGTCCTTGGCAGTTGATGTCTTACACCTTGATGGGTGTTATTAACCCTGAAATTTTTGTAAGCATAGCCTTCCCTCCCACTATGCATTATATACCTTGCTGAATTTTCTTCACGCCTTGGCTGATAAAACCTCTGTGGACATTTAAATGACCTTCCTTGGCTCTATGCGTTCTCCTATAGTGATTTACGTTTTTGTATTTGTCTACATTTTTATGCATGGAGAGATAAATTTAGCTCTGCGCTTGCAATCTTAATGACCAACAAATTTCTTGTCCTCTGAAATTTTATTTTGTGGAAATATACCCTGCATTAATTCACCGCATGTGTAAGGGCGATTTTACAAATTCTGATTTTAACATCTTATATTTTCTTCTACACTACCACATTCCTCCACTGAAATTTTTCTGAGTTAGCGATTATCCTACCCGGGTGTTTCCATTACCATTTATTATTGGGTATAGTTGAGCTTCTTTTTCCTAAGAGAGACTATTTTTGTTACCTAAGCGAATTCTTGGGCGAAATTACCAGGGCGTTTTCATGGCAATTTATTATTGGGTATAGTTTTAGTTTATTTCTTTTCCTGAGTGAGACTATTTTCTGAGCATTATCCTTGGGCGTTTTTGTTTTACTTGGGCGTTTCCTTTTGAGGGAATTATGTCACCTGTGCGTCTCCAGCCCTGAGCAAATGTCTCTCACTTGTGCGTCTGCACCCTTGCGCGATTAACCGGTGTGGCTTCTTGAGTGAACTGAGGAGTTGACTTTCAGGTACAGCGATTTGGGGATTACTAACCGACAACAATTTATGCTCCTTCTGTTGAGCATGGTGCAACAAACTGTGAAATTACCTTTCCAGCCGATACCTCTGCGTTTTACTCTAAAAACTCCTTTTTTTTATGTTGTTCATTGCTCACTCATTCCCTTCCTCACCCTTCCTGACAGTGAATCTTATTAGCTTTATGATCTGGAATGCACAGGCTGAGAGACTATAAGAATATGATTCTCCCTTATAGCACTCGCTATTCGTCCTTAAAACTTGGCATGAGGGCCAGCGAGTGGGCGCATGGTAGGAAGCTTAATTTGGACCTGAACTTGAAACTCATTAAAATAGTTTGTTACCCTTAACGACTGCCTAGATGTTCATCATGTTGTCTTTGTCTCAAGAAGGGTTCGCTTAATAGCTTTGATGTCATGGCCACCAGTTTTTAAAATCTTTTATGTTAAAACGCAATTATGGTTCATGAATTATGGTTATGTCGATCTGGTTAAATGGAATGATGTTCCATTGGACATGTTTTTATACATATGAATGGTTTAAATTTCGTATTGTTAAATCTGATTTTTTTAAGTTTAACATAGTGGGTATGTCCAGGTTTACTTTTAAATTAATGATTTTTGTTTCCAATGGGTGAATATCATTGATTAAAAATTTATAGTTGAACAGTTATTAATATGTTATAGAATTATTCCTGAATTAAGTGCATAGTTACTAGAGTTCAATACTAACATTGTTATTAGTAGTGTAGGACTACTATGACTTTAAGTTAGCATTTGAGTACTTGTATATAGTTAATAAGATCATTTTTCCTTAATTACTTTTAATGGAATTGCAAGCCTCTTTATTTTATTGTATGGGTCTTCCTTAATTCTTTAGATGGAATTATAAGTCAACATTGAGTTATTAATCCTTCTTTTAAAATCCTTATGTAGATATGTAAGTTAGCATGTAAAGTATCTTAATTAATTCCTAATTTTGGATTGATCTTCTTATAGTTCTTTTAATTGATTGTAGGGTAGCTTGGGATCCTTCCTTATTTCTCATTGTGATTGAATCCTTTATACCTTATAAATGGACATGTAAGGTGGCATTGATATCCTTATGTACTACTTAAAAGGATTGGGATCTTCTTATGGTACCTTGTAGTAGGAAATGTAATTTAGTATTTAAGTCTTACATATTGTTAATAGGTGTTGATCTTTTTATTTCCTTTAATGGATGTATAAAGAAGCCCTTACTTCCATTAATTGTTCATTAAATTGATCTTTTAGGATTACCTTGTAAAAATGGGTATGGAATTTGGTATTGAATTCTTAATTTATCACTTAAGTAAGATAATTCATTTCCTTATGATACATAGTGAGCTACATAGGAGTTGTACTTGTTACATGAGTGGAATCACTGGATAAGTGATGCTTGACTTGAATGAACCTGATCTTAACCAGTTACTAATTATGATTAGAATAGATTTATATCAAATTCAAAAATTGTAGTTATGCTCTTGTGTTTCTTGTTATTTTTCATGTATTATCCTCTCGCTCAATCGTATTTAAATATTGCGTAATGGATTGATTAATCATAGTAGATTACTTTATTTGCACCATGAGGAATTGAAGGTTAAGTATGGTCGATAATATAGTCTTGAATTGACGCTTATGATGGGATTGAGGGGACCTAGATACCTCCTTGTTCCTCAGAACAGTCGCCAGCCCTGAGACCTTAAATGGTCAAGATCGATGGGAACATGGGCTTGAGTGTTGCTTATGTGTCCTGGAGGTCCTAACCATTACAGGGTAGGATGAGCAGGTAGTTTGTCTTGTATTTTTCGGTTGATTGTCGTTCATTGTTCCCAGATGCTTGATGTGCATCTTAGGTCATCATGTTGATGTGGAAGTTGCATGCGTCATGATTTTTGTCATGTTGCGACGCAGAATATAATGTATTTTACCCTTGTACACATGCACACACAAAAAAAACAATTTTGCACTTGCTTTGAGAGGTTGATGTCGTGACGAATGGGAGGTGCGTAACATGTGGTATCAGAGCGGGTTCAACCGGTGACTTGAGATCGCTATGAATTTCATTGATATGATTGATTTTATTGGTGTTGATCGAGTTGACTTCTGTGGATGCAGGTAATCATGGTTAGAGGACTCCGTGGAGGAAGACAACGGGGTGCGAGGGGAGGGGGCACGATGCCTCCAATAGAATCCATGCCTGTGGGGTCTAACCCCCAGGGAGACAAGTAGGTTCTTGGACAGGAGAAGATAATAGTTGGTGATGTTGTCGGAATGATGAGATATTTTCAGTGCATGTCTGAGGCACTAATCAGTCGATTGGATAGAGATGAGGCTAGGGCGTCGGCACCCGCTAAGGTTCCGCTGCGCACTCCGGTCAGTACTGGTAGCATTCACCGTGAACTCGAGAAGGTCAAATTTCTCGAGTCCTTTGGTTCCCCAGACGGCGCCGCCAGTGAGGCATGGTTGGAGAACATGGCGATGTGCTTTGCACTTCGTCATTATACCTCCAACATGAAGGTATGCATGGAAGTCTTTGAACTGAAGGGGAGCGCTCTTCTGTGGTGGAAGACTCTCCTACCACAACTGAACATGGTCGTCGAAGACGTGTCATGGGAATTGTTCAAGGAACGGTTCTGAGAGAGGTACCTTTCATAGGAATTCATTGAGCGTCAACTAAATGAGTTCAACGCCTTACGACAGGGAGGTCGTACGGTGCCCGAGTATGAGGCCCGTTTTATGGAACTGCTCCGGTATGCTATGCACCTTAACACTAAGAAGCTTAAGGTCAACAAGTTCATGTTTGGCCTCAACGACAGCCTACATGAAAAGGTTAGGATTTTGATGCCTCAGACCTTGCATGACACCATCCATAAGGCCCTCATAGCAGAGGAGGAGCTTATTAGTGGGGGTCAGACCAGGACTCCAGCAAGACTAGCAGGGCAAGTTCGATCTGGAGCACAACAACATCAGACACTAGTGAGACGTACGTCGAGATATCGTGGCTTCCCTAGGGGATCCACTTTCACTACACCTTGGTGACCGACGCCTCAGCAGTGGACACTTTATCGGGGACCACAACATCAGCAGCAACGTCAACCACAACAACAACAGTTTAGGCCTATTTAGCAGAACAAACTAGGACTCTGGACCGAGGGGCCATCATCTTCTACTTTGGGTACCAGGACTACTGGGCTAAAGAAGGGGTGTTGGACGTGTGGAGAGCCACACTACCAGCGTGACTGCCCTGTGGAGAGGACTAGAGCGTCCGGATCAGCTGGACCCACTACCGTGGGAGATATGGGCAAGGCCCATCGGATTCATGCAGTGGTGAATAACCGCCAGGCAGAGCACCAGTCGACTGTTCTTGAGATGACAGGGACCATTGCTAATCAAACACTTAGAATTTTGATAGATCCCGGTGCTACCGAGAGTTTCATTTCTGGTGCAGCGCTAAAAAGGATTAAGGTAAAGGCAGTCAATCAGGATGAGTTTAGCTTCATAGAGATGGCTTTGGGAGCCAAACAATAGGTTGGAGGAAAGGTTACAGGATGTATCCTTAACATGGGAGAGTTTGTCACAAGCGCCAACCTATACATCACGATCCTAGGATCTTATGATGTTGTGATTGGTATGGACTGGTTGGAATCACATGAGGCAATACTCAACTGTAAGACAAAATGGATGAGATTGGTCGATGATGAGGGACAGAGACATGTGATTGTAGGCTAGAACCAGGGAGTTTCCCTAAGGTTTGTCTCTTCCTTACAGTTACAGAGGAGTATGCGCAAGGGGTGCAAGATTTACGCGATCCTTGCGTTAAATGAGAAGGGAGTAGTGGAAGGTCTAGAACACCTTCTGGTGGTGAGAGAGTTTTTGAACATGTTTCCAGAGCAGTTACTCGGGATATCGCTAGAGAGGGAATTGGAGTTTACCATAGACCTAAAACTAGGGACTAAACCGATATCAAGGATGCCTTATCGGATGTCGACCCTGGAGTTACAAGAGTTGAAAATGCAACTGAAGGAGTTGATGGACCTGGGACTGATACGTCCTAGTGTGTTACCGTGGGGTGCACCTATTATTTTCATACGAAAGAAGGACGGATCATGGAGGCTTCGCATTGAATACCGTCAACTAAACAAGGCTATGATCAAGAATCAATATCCATTGCCGAGAATTGATGATCTATTCGATCAAATGAAGGGTGCGACAATGTTCTCCAAGATCAATTTGCGATCAGGGTATCACCAGTTACGGATAAAGGAGGATGATGTCCCTAAGACCACCTTTAAGAGGAGGTTTGGACATTATGAGTTTACTGTTTTATCGTTTGGACTGAAAAACGCCCTAGGGTTATTTATGAGTTTGATGAATGGGGTGTTCCACAAGTACTTGGACAATTTCATCCAAGTATTCATTGATGATATCTTGATTTAATCTCGGACGAAGGAGGAGCATGAAGAGCACTTGCGCTTGGTACTATAGTGTCTACGAGAGCACAAATTGTACGGGAATTTGTCCAAATTCTATTTTTATCAATAGAAGATTCACTACTTAGGGCATGTTATCTCCGGCGAAGGCATCGTCGTGGATCCAGCCAAGGTCAAGGCTATTATGGAATTTCCTAAGCCGACAAATGTCCCGGAAGTGCGTAGCTTCATCAGTTTAGCAGGATACTATCGACAATTCGTCGAGGGATTTTCAAAGATAGAAAATCCGATCATGAATTTGCAAAAGAAAAACAAGAAGTTTGTTTGGACCGAGAAATGTGCGGAAGCATTTCAGAGGCTTAAGGAGTTGTTGACGACAACACTAATACTAAAGGTCCCTGACATGGACACAAACTTCTTGGTATGCACTGACACATCCAAGGAAGGCTTAGGCGGAGTCTCGATGCAAGATAGACGAGTGATTGCTTACATTTTTAGGAAACTAAGAAGGCACGAGGAGAACTACGTGACGCATGATTTGGAGGTGTTAGCCAACATATATGCCTTGAAGGTTTGGAGACATTACCTTGTTGGACAAAAATTTGAACTAAAGACTGATCATTGTGGACTACAACACATATTTACGCAAAGTGACCTAAACGTGTGACAACGACGTTGGTCGGAATTGCATAGAGAATACGACTTCAAGATTACTACATAAAAGGAATAGTGAACTGAGTGGCGGATGCATTGAACTGGAGACTGCAAATCTTTTCGGTGTTGCCTCTTCAGAGGAATCTATGTGAAAAGATTCTAAATTTACAGTGTGACGATGACTAGTACAAAGAGGTCGAGGGTTTTATTGGACAAAACACAATGATGGTACCACAATTTAAGGGATTTTCATTTGATGGCGATGGTTTATTGAGGTTTAAAGGTTGGATTTATGTACCGCCAAACGACGATTTGAGGATGTTGATCCTAAGCGAGGCTCATAGAGCAGTTTATATGGCTCACCCAGGATTCATGAAGATGAGGGCAGACCTTAAACCCTTATTCTTCTGGAAGGGAATGAAGGTCGACATAGTCAACTATGTGGCCAGATGCCTAGAATATCAGCAGGTAAAGGCTGAACATAGACACCCAACAGGATTACTACAACCACATGATATTCTGGAATCGAAATGGGAGGTTATTTCGATGGATTTTATTGTTGGACTGCCACTGATGGCAAGAAGACATGACTCGATTTTTGTAGTAGTAGACACTCTGACAAAGAGTGATCACTTAATTCCCATGTGTATGACGTATCAAGCACCTGACATAGCTAGATTTTTCATCAGTGAGATTGTGAGGCTGCATGGTGTGCCTAAGAGGATTATATCCGATTGAGGATCGGTGTTTACTGGACGATTTTGGACGAGTTTCCAAGAGGCCTTGGGAACCCAACTTAACTTTAGTACTGCAGATCACCTGGAGACTGACGGGCAGACCGAACGAATGAACCAAACCTTGGAGGCCATGTTGCGCATGTACGTGAGGGACCAACAAAAGCGTTGGGAGGAATTCTTGCCACTACTGGAGTTCGCTTAGAACAACAGTTACCAGAGCACCATTAAGATGGCACCTTTTGAGTTTCTTTACGGGCGACCATGTCGGATGCCCTTGAGTTGGGATCAGCTTGAGGATAGGGTCCTGGTGCGACCAAAAGTGATCCAAGAAATGGAAGAGAAAATGCAAACAATAAGAAAAAGGATTAAAGAAGCGCAGGATCGACAGAAGAGTTACGTCGATGCGCACTGTGTCGACCGTAATTATGAGGTTGGCGATCGAGTCTTCTTACAGGTTAAACCACATAAGAGTTCGAACAAGTTTGGGAAGGCATATAAAATCTCTCCTAAGTTCATGGGACCTTTCGAGATTATGGAGAGAAAGGGGCCTGTGGCCTATCAACTAGCCTTGCCTGATTCTTTGAGGCGTATGCATGATGTTTTTCACGTATCTGTTTTGAGAGATTATATTAGTGATCCTACACATGTTATTGACATGAGTTCCTTCCAGGTATTGGACGAGGGGGCTCTCACGGCTGAGCCGGTCCGCATCTTGGATCATCACATTTGACAACTACGACATCGAATGGTAGTTCAGGTCAAGGTCCAGTAGGACAATTATAGTCTACACTCAACGACTTGGGAGGATGCATATGATATGCACCAACAGTTTCCATTTTTATTTGATAGATAGACATATGATATTGTGATACACTTATTTCGGTATTTATACTGTGAAACTTTGGGACGAAGTTTAGACCAAGAGGGGGTGTATGTAACATCCCGCTCTCACGCACTG
>SNQJ01S0161275.1:0-19178 GCA_010110895.2 Picea sitchensis | reverse complement strand
TCAGAGCTCAGTCTTTGACAAGCTATCCATCAGCGGCATAACCCAGAGTTCTTTCACCACTCAGTTCAGTTCTATTCATCTTGTAAGGAAAGCATTGTGTTGAGGCCCTCGAAGGACCTTCCGCTGGAGGGAGAGGGAACCCCTATCTCTGTCTTCAGCGTGTGCTATGGTTTCGCTAATAGATCAAGCCTGGAACCATTGACGAATCCCTTGTCTCATGTTTGATGTTTTTGTTTATTTTCGAATTGTTATTTGCTTTCAGTTGTTAGATAGATTGTATTCTGTTTTGTTTTCTGTTTTCTGTTAAACCTTGCTGCCACAGATGTTCTGCCTTGGTGAACCCAACAGGGCATGCAGAGCGGTCTCCATTTTGCTCACCTGGTGACAGATTGACCGCGAACAATGTTGATTACAATTTGTTTGGTACAAATTGGTGCATGGTTTATGCACTTGTTTATGGTACACGTTGATTACAGGTTGAGGTACAGGTTGATGCATGGTTCAAGTTATTGGTACATATTGGTGCATGGTTGATGCACTTGTTTATGGTAGAGGTTGATTATAGGTTGAGGTACAAGTTGATTCATGGTTGATGCATGGTTCAAGTTATTGGTACAAGTTGTTTAGTGTAGGTTGATTGGTACAGGTTTACAACAGTATATCTCATAGTGATAGTGTGAAAGTGGTTCCATCATTCTACTTATACGTTAGGGAGGTTGGACCGGAAAGAACAGGTGGTGGTATCCACCTTCCGGTTGTAGCTGGAAAACATAGGGGTTGTAGCCAGCGAATAGGGGGGTTGTAGCTTTCCTCAGGTTGTAGCCTGAGAAACTAGGGGGTTGGATCTTCCTTCTAGTTGCAACTGAAAAACAAAGGAAGTTGGTGCTTCCAATGAATGTAACTCTTAAATACATATAAGAAAACAAATTATGTGATTTTCTCCCACTTTGGGTTTCCACGTAAAAACAATGGTGTATTGTGTATGTGTATGATTGATCATTTTTTCATTGTTTATTTAATCTACAACTATTGGATGATAATGCTACATTGATTTAACACTTTCATTTTATGGTTAAAAAGGATGAAATTGCTATATTATTGATTCAATCCCCCTCTCAGTAATCCAACAAGCTCTTCATTTCTACCGCAGTATTAATATTTTCTGGCAGTGACATCATCTTCTATCTTTTTTTTAACTATGTCATTATTGCACGTACCTAATCTTCCCTTCCTTACAGCTCTTGCAACCTTTCATATTCTTGGACTTGCATCCACAGTTGGCCACTTTTTTCCAATAACCATGTCATCCTATGTATGCCATGTGCTATAGTTTTCACATATTCTCTTATGTCTTTTCTTCGTTGAGCTCTTACTTCTAGAAGAGTAGTGGGTTCTACATGCTCCTCCAACTCCTTTATCTAGTCCTTGTACTCCTCTAGGTCCTGTGCTATTTTCTTCATCTTTCCTTTAGTAGATACTCCCTCTGAGTTTGCATTATCTGGGATGGTTCAAAATACTATGCCTATGTACTTCTCCATCTCCTCTACTTTTTGTTGTGCTATATTTGTTTCCTGCACTTCTTGGCTAGTTGCTTCCTTCAGTGTGATCTTTTCCTCCTGCCCTATCTAGAATTTTTTCGCATCATACCTTTCCCTGGACTAAATTTCTTGTGCGACACTTATTTGTAATTTATAGAGCACCTTCGTCGAGATATTGGACTATGTTAAGTCCAATGTTATGATTTCCTTTAGTGGCCTCTGTGTTGTCTCCTCCTCGATCAACAACATCTTAGGAGTTACAATAAAATTGGCGCTCCCCTACATTTTAATTTCTATTGTTTCAACAAAATACACTCCTTCCTTAGTTTTCATTGGTTTGTCTTTCCATGACTTGTCTTCCCTAATCATCAATTGTTCCAGAGCACTTTTCACTTCCTGTACTTGCTCCAGAATCGAAGCCTTGTTATTCTCTGCATTCTACCACACCTCTCACAGTTGATCTTCGACTGTGGTGGCTATTAGTTCCACATCATTTGTTGTAAGTGATGTTTCCTGTAGTTTTTTGTGGGCCTTTGCCTTCTTCCTGGAGCCACTTTCTTTCTCCCCTGTCCTCTTCCTCTGGTCATGTGATGGTGCAAATGCCTTTGAAATATTTGTATCCATGCCTGTCTCCTACCCAATTTCTTTCTCCTTAGGTATTTCTTGTGTCTTTGTTTGTACTTCTTTTGTGCACACATATTTTGTTGTTCCTCGTGGTGCCTTCTATGTGCGCGATGGATCCCGTGTAGAACCAAGCTATGATTTATTTTGTGTCCTTATTTTATTTTGTATGGGGATACTTCCCCCCACTTGGCCTTGTGCAACATTCTTCTTTTTTATCGCACCGTTTCTTCCTGTTTGCTGTAGAGGGACTATTTTTTCTTGCGTATGAGTTTGTTCTCTTGGAACTGTCCTTAGGATCACTAGAAATTTATTTTCCCTGGGCCACTTCTGGACCTCCATCTGTATATCTTATGTTGTGATGCAATAACTCAGTTGTAGCCACTCCTTGGTCAGGTCTCTC
Organism: Picea sitchensis; assembly: GCA_010110895.2. Taxonomy (NCBI): domain Eukaryota; kingdom Viridiplantae; phylum Streptophyta; class Pinopsida; order Pinales; family Pinaceae; genus Picea; species Picea sitchensis. Next base: position 16,616 of record SNQJ01S0161275.1, on the reverse strand, counting down.
TTCGGTTGTACCCACATGTTGTGGCACAATGCTTGAAAATTATCTATGTGTCCAAAATCCTGGACAGTCTCTGGGGAAATCCTCCATATATAAGCTAAGAGGTTCTGGAAATCCATCAATTATAGAGAGAATACATCGTTGTTTATTTTCCTCGCCTTTGGGTCTGTTGTTCTTCTAAGAGACGTGTAGAGAATTGCACCACACTTTCCTATTCTCTATAGGAATATATTTTACGTCGGTTCTTGCCATCCTACTAGTGTAATGAGGATGAGTAACCATGAGTAGTGGAACTTAGAGCCTCAATCTTGTGTATCCTTGAAATCCTTCAAGGAAGAATTAAGAAGATAAGGGGCCCATCTCATTGATCTCCCCTTCGCGCACTATGCTACAACTTCTACCACTCTTGTTGATACTTCCTCCTTTTTGCACTTTCACCTTAACTTGCACGCTATCAACCTTGTAGAAAATATCGTCGCAGGATAATTGATGTCATTGATTGTGATTCCCCTATTTCCTGTCTCTGTGCCATAATTTTCATTGATTTCATTGGAGATGGATTTTTCTTTAGTTTTATCCTCTAAGTACTACTCTGGGCTCTCCCCATCCATGGGTAGCCCAGTCATGGTTTTGATGAAATCAACATTGATAGGCACTGACATATCCATCCAAAAAATTCCTCCATGCACCCTTTCTAGGAGTTTTTTCACACATCCGTTGATGTGTTTACCGTGTCTAAAGTGCGGTATATATAGAAAGTTCATAATCCCTATATTGTAGAACCCCAAGATCCACTACGCGAGCTCCAATAGTGGCATGCCTAATGGGCCCTCTCCTCTACTCTCCATATAGTTATGTTGCACCATATCTAGGAATTTGACTATGTCATCCATGTCATGATTGAAGTATTCCATGGTGTCTACTCCTACAACCATATCGGCGTCTTCCTTTACTCCTTCTAGGATTTTTGGCATTACTATTTCTAATTCCTCCTGTGTCCATGATATTCCTTGTGCACTACTCTTACCTCACACCTTCTTCTTCCCTTGCAGGGATGACCCCCCGACCTATGATATGCCCTGGTTCTCTGTTTCATGCTCTTATTCTGGCTCTAGGACCCGTTGCATTAAATCCATGGCATGTTTGCCCTATTGTGGCCCTTTTCCCCTCGACGTGTTGGATTATGTCCTCTATACATCCTCCTCATGCTACCCGACCTCTTGAGTCGGGTTTCTTTCATCCTCAACATGCGTGGTGTGTGGCTCATATTTCGATGTATGTATCTCATTCACACCCACGACTGTGGGCATGTCTTGTTTCCATGTTTGTGTCACCCAAGCACTACTTCTCATGTTTCTCCCGACATTTCTCGGTGCTCCAAGGAATGGTGGAGATATCCTATTTAGATTTCTACTATTGATCTCTAATTCTCCACTTTCTATCACAAATTATCACTATTTTTCACTTAAGCTTCGCTCTTTGTTCTTCTCCTTAGAGAAAAAGCACAAATGACCACATTTCCCCCTCTTTTCTAATTTATAATGGGATGGTGTACTGACAGTTGTCACTTTTTCAATTTTTCCTGCGCGCTCCAGTTTTTGTGTCTATCAACTATTTTCCAGCACGTAGTGTCTTTAACACTAGTTTTTCTATGGTGCACTATTAATGCTAAATCTATTACATAAAAAAATTCCCTCTACTATTCTTCTGTCTTTATGTCTTTTTTTTTTTTATATTTCCTCTTTTTATGGATTTTTGTCTTTTTCTTCTAACATCTACTATATACAATATGTACAATCATACCTTATCTCTTTGTTTTTACCTCAGGTTGTTAGGTCGATTGTCTTGATACAACTTTAGTCGACTTCCATTCACAAGTCCTCTAAGATTCTTTCATGCAAGATATTTTAGTTGCACAACACCTGCATTTTCAATGGTCTCTACCTAATAAGGCCCTAACCAATGCATTTTAAATTTCCCGAGGTCTCATAGATATCTGTTGTCATAGAGGAGAACTAGATCTCCTTCCTTGTATATTTTCTTCTTTATGTTCCTATCATGCCAAGATTTGTCCTTTTCTTTCTGTACTTCCTGGTAAAATCAGGCTAAAATTATGTCTTCTTCCAGCTGCATTAGTTGATCCAATATTTCATGTGAAACACCTTCTTCTGTCATGTTGGTGATTGTTGCAATGCACATACTAGCTACTAAATAATCCACTAGAACCATTGCTTCCTGTCCATACACTAGTCTGAATGGTGTATGTCATGTAAGCATCTTGCATGTAGTCCTGTAAGCCCATAATACTGTTGATACCTTCAAATCCCAATTGTCCCTATTCACATTGCAAATCTTTATCAATGCATTCTCTAGAATATTGTTAAAATATTCTACTGTACCGTGTAGAATTTTGGGGATGGTAAGGTGTGCTCTTCTGATGATGTATATTGAATTCTTTTGTCATAGCTCTAATTGTACTGTTAATAAAATGGGTTCCTTGATCACTCAACAAAATTCTAGGACATCCAAATATGGTCACCACGTTCTCAAAGAGAAACCGTGATGCAGTTTATGTGCTGCAGTCCTTCACTGGGGCTTCTTCTGCCCATTTGGTTAAGTATTTTGTTTCAATAATGATGTACCTGGCTCTTGATCTCCTTGTTGGTGGATTAATGGGTCTAATGAAATCCACAACCCATTTATCAAACACGTGTAAGGTTACTTGGGGCATAAGTGGCATTTCATCCCTTTTGGATAGTTTTCCCACCCTCTGACAGACATCATGGGTCTAACAGTATTCCTTTGTGTCCTTTTGTACTGTAGGCCACCATAATCTTGCGTGCAACACCTTATTTGTTCTAGGATTTCCTGCATGGTTCCCTCCAACTATTCCTTCATGTTCTTTTAGTAGCAACATGGAGCATCCATTCTCCACCACACATCTTCTCAGAATTCCATATGCACCTAATTTGTATAAATGACTTGCAATGAGCTGAAAGTCTACAACACACACTACCAAGTATTTTTTCTGCATGATAGTAAATTCCTTGGGAGCCATTCCTGTGCTAAAAAATCCAGCAATGTCAGCAAAACAATCATCAACAATATGAATAGAAAATAAGTTGGCATCAGGAAAATTCTCCTCCAAGTTATTTGGCTCCTCTCCATTAGTAATTCTTGATAGATTGTCTGGTCTGGCATTCATTTTCCCTAATTTTACTATAATTTCAAAATCATATTCCCGAAACAATAGCAATCATCTACATATCCTTGGTTTACCAACTTCAACTAGAAGGAGGATACAACCTCATTTGTAGCCTCCAACCTACCCTAGCACCACCCAACCTCCCTTTTTATGATAAGTATTTCAATATTCAAATATTCATAGTCTTCTTTGGATTCTACTGCATATCTTCATTTACTTTCTTGTACTCTGACTCTGTTATTTATATCCATATTTCAAGCACAGAGACACACCGTCTTTCAACAAGATATGTTTATATAGTCTTCCAATGGTCATGTACAATTGCACCTCTTAAATATATGAAAACATCTCTTCATTATAAGTATGTGCCTTTTCAATATAAGATATTAATCATATTGTTTTAATTAATACAATGTAAATGAACCATTATGCCTTTTATATCGTTTAGTGACATTTTCAATTGTGTCAATAGATTTTGACCATCATGATTTAATTCAGTTTTAACCTTACTGACGCATATTCACTCCTCGGAGCACGTCCGCTCTCACAGGATCTTCTTCTTCTCGGCCCAAAGAACTCCAAGGTTCTTCTATTTCCCTATCGGGAAATCTGCAACCCACATATTCTCTTCTTCACGATCCCCCTTTCTTTATTTATCGGGGAATCGGAACTCGTGGCTTCGCAAGTTCACTGTTGATTTCTAGGCTCTCGAATCCCCGAGAGCCGATGGTTCAGTCAACACTGACCTCTTCCCGTATCTATCAGAATTTCTCTTATCACGGTTTCGCCACTCACGATGTCATGCACTTTTATTTGCCGATTCTCGATACCCGATGTGACGAAACTCCGACACATGTGCGAGTTGTCACCTTAACTCCCACTTCTATCGGGATTTCAAGATTCGCGGGATCGCGAATCCTGATGTCAAAGGTTTCGGGACTTTCCTTTTCCCGATCCCCGATATTGTGCCACCTGTCTTCCACCAACCCTGCTGTGGCCCCACACAACTCTTCCGTCGGGATATCTCATTTCACGACTTCCAGCTGCAAGGTTTCTTACCTTCGAAAACTCCGATATGCCGAACCCCGACTCCTCTGGATCTCCTGACACGCGTCCTCACTGATGGATGGTTTTGCTCTTGTCGGGATATCACGGATCGCGATATCGCACTTCTTGTTGAAATCTTTTGGAGCTTCGCCTCGCGAATCCCCGATACACGATATCACGTGTAGATCCAATGGTCCCTGTGACTCAGGATCGATGGCTCTGCCCTTCCTGAGCTTCGAACCTCTTCCACCCTTACACTATAACCTCCTTGCACCTTCGTGAGATCCAACGTTCCACGAAACTTCGCGAAATCTCCTCAAGGGATTTCAACCGTTCGTTCTTCCTTTGGTGATTCTGCGAAATGAAGAAGTGTCTCTCCACGAGACTCGATCGCCTACTCACCAATCCTACGACAATTCCCTCAGACTTTCAATAGCAGCTTCCCTACGCTTATCCTTCAGTGAGTTCGAAGGCCTATTCCCTCTGAGCTTGTTCTCGACTTCCCAAGTCCTTTAGAGAACTTCTTGCGCGCACTCTTTGCGAAAAACCTTTGATGACGTCTAAGTGTCGAAGTCTCTCGACTCTGCGCACTCCTGCAGCAACAATCTTTCGATAATTCTGCTCATAATCGCAACTCTGAGACTTAGCTTGGCCTGCGCACTCCTTGCACAACACTGTGCCTAACTGCACCTTCGAGGAAATGAGAACAAAAACTTTCTCTAATTGAACCCTTCTGTCAACGCACTCCTTGCGGACAATTCAACTGCACTCCTTGCAGGAATCTTCTGGCTCAATTAGAGAAACAATTGAAACTCATTCACTCACCCCCTCAGACTTCAATTCAACCATGAAATCACATACACAACATATAAAAGCAAATGCATGACAGGAAGCAAACATTCATGAGCATAACATCAATACACAGAGAAACAACACAAACCATGAATCTGAATTAAAGCTTTCTTCTATTAATTCAAATGCCTGTACATGGGTGTTCTTCATACAAATCTCTGCCTGCTCTTTTTTTCTTGCTCCTGTTAATCAACTACCTTTTTTACAATGATACAATGAGGGTGTCTATATCCGTTTTCCCTCTTGGACTCTAAAGATATCAAATCTACAATTAAATTCCTATCTACCAGCATTAAATATCTTAAATGCCGACTATCTACCTAAGGACGAGAGCTATCTGCTCAAGGTCCATTACAATATACAAGTGCGTCATCTCTTAAATGACTCATTTAAGATTTTGCGCAACAATTCCAAAGCGTTTTCAAAAATAAATTTTATGCTTGTCCAGCTGTCCTCTGCTTCCGCGCTGGCTCGCTTGATGTGCTGGCGATGCTCCTGCATCATACTCCTAGGCTCAAAAATATTCATGGGCTCCTGTCCATGAGCTCCTGCACAGTCTTTCCATGCTTTTGTATGACTGCTTCAGTCTCCCAGCTGGCATCTTCCACTGGGTGGCCCTTCCATTTGACCATATACTCGTAGTATTCCTTCCTTCTGGTCTTCTTACCCACTCTCTTGTCCAGTATGCATTCCATTTGCGGTTTCTCGGCAACTGGTAATTGTTTCATCCACTGGATCTCTGGTTCCTCATCTCCAGTATCTATTTCTCCAAGCCTGTATGGGTATAAATATGAGATGTTGAATATCAGAGATATTTCGATGCCATCCGACAACTCGATCTCATAAGCATTCTCTCTGAATTTTCTCAAGACCTTGCATGGTCCGATTTTCTTCATCTTTAGCTTATTGTATGTTCCTCTCGAGAACCTTTCCTTCCTCAAATGTGCCAGAACTAGATCACCAACTTCAAACTGAAGTTGTCTCTTATGTTGATCCGCTCTGTGCTTATATTCTTGACTTGATTTCAACAACCGCTCCTTCACTCTGCTGTGAAGTTCCTTCATTGCCTATGTGAATTATTCTGCACTAGCACTGCTAGTCACAGTCTGTTCTGAATCCCTCAATTTAGAAACTCCTCTCGCCTACATGCCATACACAATATGAAATGGGCTTTTTCTTGTACTCCTGTTTGTTGAATCGTTGTATGCAAACTCTTCTTGTGGTAATATGTGGTCCCAACTGCTATGGTGTTCTATCACCAAGCTTCTCAGCAAGTCTCCCAGACTCTTGTTGACCACCTCTGTTTGTCCATCTGTCTGAGGATGATAAGCTGAACTAAACATCAAATTTGTTCCGAGCTTCTTCCATAAGGTCCTCCAAAAATGCCCTATGAATTTAGTGTCCCTGTCCGAAACTATACTTTTCGGCAATCCATGAAGTCAAACGACCTCCTTGAAGAACATATTTGCGATGTGAGTCACATTGCTGGTTTTCTGGCATGGAATGAAATGTTCCATCTTGGAAAACCTGTCCACGACCACAAAGATTGAATCAACACCTCTTTGTGTCTTAGGTAACCCCAATACAAAATCCATGCTGATCTCCTCCCACGACCGCTCTGGTATGGGCAATGGATGATAGAGTCCTGCATTCTTCTTGCTCCCTTTGGAATGCTGGCAAACTCTACACCTGTCTACAAATCTCTTGACCTCTACTCACATCCCTAGCCAAAAATATGATTCGCTCAGCTTCGCGAACGTTTTGTCATGGCCAAAGTGTCTTGCTAATCCACCATTGTGTTTCTCCTTCAATGGATTCTCCCTCATGGAGCAATTCGGAATACATAGTTGATTGCCTCTGAACAACAATCCCTCCTGGATCATATAATCTATCCAAGGGCTTCTGTCTCTGAGAACTGGATTCTCAGCTGCTTCATACGCCTCTCCAAAATCTGCATCACCTACATACATGTCCATGAGATCATCAAAGCCCAATGTTTTGACTCGGAATTCCTGCAGCAACAAACACTTCCTGCTCAAAGAATCAGCCACTTTGTTAGCAGTACCCGCAATGTGTTTAATCACAAATGTAAAATTCTGCATATACTCTACCCATTTTACATGTTTCTGATTCAACTTCTCCTGTTGAGTCACAAACTGTAATGCATGATTATCACTATATAACACAAATTATTTTGGGATCAAGTAATGCCTCCACTTCTTCAGTGCCTATATGATAACATAAAATTCCTTGTCATATGTGGAGTATTTCAACTTTGCCTCATTCAACTTCTCGCTGAAATATGCAATTGGTCTGTCTTCCTAACTCAAGACCACTCCTATGGCAAACCCGCTTGCGTCACACTTTACCTGAAATGTCTTCAGGAAATCCAGCAACACCAAAACCGGTTGTTCCGTGATCTTCCGCTTCAACAGATTGAAGCTCCTCTCAGGCTCTGTTGTCCAGTGAAAAGATTTATGCCGCTTCTTCACTATATCCATCATCGCTGCGCTGATTCCACTGAAATTCCTGATGAACTTTCGGTAGAAACTAGCTAAACCATGAAAAATTCTCACCTCGAATACATTCCTGGGTGATGGCCAATTCTCGATCACTTCCACTTTATATGGATCCATCCTCAACTCATTCGCCGATATGACAAATCCCAAGTAAATGAGTTTTGTCTTCATAAATGAGGACTTCTTCATATTTATTAACAGCTTCTCCTGTTGTAGTTTCCTCATCACTATAGCCAAATGCTTCAGATGATCTCCCTCTGATTTACTGTAAATCAGTATGTCGTCCAAATACACAATGACAAACTTCCCGATGAACTCCATCAAGACTTCATTTATCAACCTCATGAATGTACTTGGTGCATTCGTCAAGCCAAATGGCATGAATAGCCATTCATACAAACCTTCGTTTGTCTTGAATGATGTCTTCCATTCATCACCTTCCCTCATGCGAATCTAGATATATCCATTTTTCAAATCAATCTTTGAAAAAAAAATTGCTCCACTTAAGCAATCCATCAGATCATCCATCCTCGGAAATGGAAATCTGTACCTGATGGTTATCTTGTTAATGGCTCTTGAATCAGTGCACATCCTCCAGCCTCCATCTTTCTTCAGACTGAGTACTGTCGGAACAACACATGGACTCAAGCTTTCCCTGTCCAAACCTTTGTCCAATAAATCCTGGACCTGCCTTTTAAATTCCTCATTCTCCTACGGCGTCAACCTGTACGCGGGTTTGTTCGGCAAACTGGCTCCTGGTATGAGATATATATGATGACTCACACTCCTCATCGGTGGCAACGAATGAGGTAATTCATCCACTATGATGTCAGCGAACTCTTCCAGCAGTTCCTGAATCTCATCTGGTAACTCGTCCACTCTTGTGCTAGTCAGAACAATTCTCGGGTTTCTGACCACAAAGAATTGTGGATCTTATTTCTTCTTCACCTCTGTAAGAAGCTCCTTCCCACTCATGAGAAGCATTGTGTTGCTTACCTCCGGCTTCACCTCCTTATCCTTTATCAGAAGCAACATATGGGTTCTCCCATTCTTCTCCAGGGTATATGTGTTCATTCTCCCGTCATGAATCACATTTCTGTCATATTGCCATGGTCTACCCAGGAATAGATGACATACATCCATGGGAACAAAATCACATAAGATCTTATCATTGTATCCACCTATTTTGAATTCAACCAATCATGGTTTAGTAACAGTTACCTGGTGTCCTTTCTGTAGCCACGAAACTTTGTATGGACTGGGATGATCAGTCATCTCCAGCTCCAGCTTCTCTACCATCTCTGTGGACACGAGATTATCCATGCTACCACTGTCTACGATAACCTTGCACACCCTGTCCTTGGTTTTGCAAGCTTTTCTAAACAGTCTGGTCCTTTGGACTGAACTTTCCACCTCCTTCTCAGGTGTCAAAAGGACTTTACGCATCATCAACGATCTTCCACCTTCTGCGTCTTCGGTCTCAACATCCCGCCTCTGTGCTTCGGTGATGTGAGCTTCCCCAATGTCCTTCTTTTTCTCTCGACACTCATAAGACTTGTGCCCATTCTTTCCACATGTGAAGCATGTGATTACTCCACCTCTTTCTCTTCCTTTACCTCTGGTACGAGGAAAAGTGTTGTTGTCAGCATATACTCCACTCTGCTCTGTATCTTGTCCTTTCTGTTCCACATATGGTCCTCTCTGTGAGGTCCCACCTCTCTCAACTTTACCCTGAGGTTTCTTCCATTCCTCCTAGGGATTCTGGTATTTGTCCTGGGAAACTGCCTTGCCTCTGGGATGACTTTTGCCTCGCCCTCGTTGACCTTGCTTACGGCTCAGCTTTTCTTCATCTTTGAAAGCCATCTGATAAGCATCCTCCACAGTTCAGATGGTTACCATGCTCAATTCATCCTGAATGTCGTATCTCAGACCATTCAGATATCTAGAAACCTTCTCATCATCGCTCTCCCGATGATCTACTCTGATGTTCAGTCGATGGAATTCCTCAGTGTATTCTTTCACTATCATCATCTTCTGTCTTAGGTTCTACATCCTCCTAAACAGAGAAATTTGATAGTCTCTTGGGATGAACTTCGCCTTCATCTTTGCAATCATTCGATCCCAAATCTTGATATTCTACTTGCCTTTGCAGCGTCTATCAGCTTGTAGCTCGTCCCACCACAATGCTGCATGTCCTTTCAAGCGCGTAACAACATTCTTGACTTTCTTGTCCTCTTTGACCTCTTCATAGTCGAAGTATGTATCCAGATCTCTAATCCAGTCTAGTAGCTCTTCTGCATCCAGATTTCCCTCGTAAACTGGAATGTCCATCTTTGCCTTCACACCCATCCTTGCGATAGCTTTGATTAGGCGTTCATTCGCTGCATCCTCGGCTGTAACTTCCTCCTCGCGTTCAGCCTCAACTTCATTGTCGGAATCGCTCAGATCCACTGCACTGGCTGTGCGTCTTTGTGATGTCTCCATATCCTCGAGTCTAGCTCGGAGATCTCGCATTTTCCTCTCCATTTCTGGATTTTCTACCTGCCTGCCTCTTCTTCGCATCTCCCTATCCTCTGGATTAGGTGATTGTCTTTCTCTCCTGGGCGGCATGGTGAATTTTTCCTCCTTCTCTGCTACAGAAAGCAAAGAAGATTTTCTATGCTCTGATAAGAAACCTGATGCAGCCACACTCCTCGGAGCATGTCCTCTCTCACAGGATATTCTTCTTCTCGGACCAAAGAACTCCAAGGTTCTTCTATTTCCCTATCGGGAAATCTGCAACCCACATATTCTCTTCTTCACGATCCCCCTTTCTTTATTTATCAGGGAATCAGAACTCGCGACTTCGCAAGTTCACTGTTGATTTCTGGGCTCTCGAATCCCCGAGACCCGATGGTTCAGTCAACGCTGACCTCTTCCCATATCTATCGGAATTTCTCTTATCGCGGTTTCACCACTCGCGATGTCTTGCACTTTGATTTGCCGACTCCAGATACCCGATGTGATGAAACTCCGACACACGTGCGAGTTGTCACCTTAAATCCCACTTCTATCAGGATTTCAGGATTCGTGGGATCACGAATCCTGATGTCAAAGGTTTCGGGACTTTCCTTTTCCCGATCCTCGATATTGTGCCACCTGTCTTCCACCAACCCTACTATGGCCCCACACAACTCTTCCATCGGGATATCGCGTTTCGCGACTTCCAGCTGCAAGGTTTCTTACCTTCGAAAAATCTGATATGCCGAACCCCGAATCCTCTGGATCTCCTGACACGCGTCCTCACTGATGGATGGTTCTGCTCTTTTCGGGATATCACGGATCACGATATCGCACTTCTTGTTGAAATCTTTTGGAGCTTCGCCTTGCGAATCCCCGATACACGATATCACGTGTAGATCCAATGGTCCCTATGACTCGGGATTGACGGCTCTGGCCTTCCTGAGCTTTGAACCTCTTCCACCCTTACACTGTAACCTCCCTGCACCTCCGTGAGATCCAACAGCCCATGAATCTTCGTGAAATCTCCTCAAGGGATTTCAACCGTCTATTCTTCCTTTGGTGATTCTGCTAAATGAAGAAGTGTCTCTACACGAGACTCGATCACATGCTCGCCAATCCTACGACGCTTCCCTCAGACTTTCAATAGAAGCTTCCCTGCACTTATCCTTCAGTGAGTTCGAAGGCCTATTCCCCCTGAGCTTGTTCTTGACTTCCCAAGTCCTTCAGAGAACTTCTTGCACGCACTCTTTGCGACAAACCTTCGACGACATCTAAGTGTCGAAGTCTCTCGACTCTGTGCACTCCTGCAGCAGCAGTCTTCTGATACTTCTTCTCAGAATCGCAACTCTGAGACTTAGCTTGCCCTGCGCACTCCTTGCACGACACTGTGCCTAACTACACCTTCGAGGAAATGAGAACAAAATATTTCTCTAATTGAACCCTTCTGTCAACGCACTCCTTGCGGACAATTCAACTGCACTCCTTGCAGGAATCTTCTGGCTCAATTAGAGAAACAATTGAAACTCATTAACTCACCCCCTCAGACTTCAATTCAACCATGAAATCTCATACACAGCATATAAAAGAAAATGCATGACAGGAAGCAAACATTCATGAGCATAACATCAATACACAGAGAAACAACACAAACCATGAATTTGAATTAAAGCTTTCTTCTATTAATTCAAATGCCTATACATGGGTGTTCTTCATACAACTCTCTGCCTGCTCTTTTTTTCTTGCTCCTGTTAATCAACTACCTTTTTTACAATGATATAATGAGGGTGTCTATATCCGTTTTCCCTCTTGGACTCTAAAGATATCAAATCTACAATTAAATTCCGATCTACCAACATTAACTATCTTAAATGCCGACTATCTACCTAAGGACGAGAGCTATCTGCTCAAGGTCCATTACAATATACAAGTGCGCCATCTCTTAAATGACTCATTTAAGATTTTGCGCAACAATTCCAAAGCATTTTCAAAAAGAAATTTTCTGCTTGTCCAGCTATCCTCTGCTTCCGCACTGGCTCACTTGATGTGTTGGCGATGCTCCTGCATCACCTACCATAGATAAATACCACCATGGTTTGCAGATACCATGTGCTCTTACATTTTTTCCCATTTTCTTTAACTCTTCTTTCACTTTTACCTTTTTATTTAATCCAATTTCACTTTTACCTTTTTCTTTATTCCACTTTCATATTTACTCCTCTTTTAGGTAAACTCCACTTCCACCTAACTTTTTAAATTTTGTTATTTATTAAAGTCATATTTATATTTAGTCCACCTTCATTTCCACTTTTGCATAAATTTTGTTTCCACTTAAATTTTCCCCTTTTGTATTTATTAAAGTGACACCAAGGTCACATTTATATTTAACCACTTACTAATGTTTGCAATATATTTGATTACTTACAAACCTTTGAAATTAATGACAATTTATTCAACAATTGACTTCCTGAGTGGATCTAACCATTGGTGGTTGTTGGAAATTGTTTGAGTTTCAAGGGTCATCCAACTTTGGCCTAGAAAAAATGATTACCAAAACTTGCTACGAAATGTCGACTACTATGTTGATCTGATAGACTCACAGGTTCTTGGTACTACATCAACAAATTTCCCTTCGATTACACTATGAAATTATAATGCACAAGAAATTATTCAAGAGGGTGACTCGCCATTATTTGTTATGTTCATCACGATCCTATCTCAACAGAATATATAGTCACCATGATAACTTGACTCGACCAGTGTAGTAATTGAAATTGGCTCATTCTTTTATTTTCGTTCTTTCATTCTTTCAAAGCACTTGACCAGGCGATCCCCTGTATTCTTGTACCTTTTACCATAGTTCCATGTGATACTCCACTATGATAATTCTTGTCTTCATGTTGACATCAATTCCAACATGATATTTCCATCAATCGGGAACAAATGTATGGGTAGGATAACCAAGTCCCAAGATTTTCTAGAGGCCTATAGACAACTAGATCGGTAATACTCTTGAGGACCTCTAACGGATTCAAGATTCACAAAGCACCGAGACCAAATGAACCAGTAAAACTCAAGAAAAATTCCCAATATATGTTCTTTCCACTATGATTGGTCAATCTTTGGAGGGGTAATCTACACTTCTCTTCTGCAAGCGACCTCGTGTTTAGCCCCTATGTAAGAGGGGGTTCTAGGCTATTCTTATGCGATAGTTGGATTTTATCACTCTTTAGTGTTCTACAATCTTGTTTAGTATTCTTGGACAATTTACTCACTTTTCCTACTCTAAAGACCATAGCTCTAAACTATTGTTTGTATGTTATAAACAAAAGTGTATAGTTAATTTTATTAAAGCATTGGTTGATTTTTATAGCCATTTTTACTCAGAAAGGTCCACATGGATGAAACTAATGATGTGTGAGACTCGACTCCAATAGAATGCAAAAAGAATGAAATGAAATCATTTCTTTTAGATGAATTCTATCTATGAGCAGGAGAAGAGTTTTTTTTCTTCTTAATATGAATAGCCACTCAATATCATGCAACTTTTCAATTTTCCTCTTTAAATGGAAAGAATAATGATGCCAAACTAGAAAATAAATGTTTCGAAAAAACAAATACAATCCCTTTTCTACCATATACCAAAACACTTCAACTATGGAACATCACCCAAGGAAAAAATTCAAGCACAAAAATGCATTTAACACAAAACCCAATATTTCAAAGGTAATTTAATATTTTTTTTCAAATATATTGAAAAAGGGATTGCACTCAAAGATGAGATGCAAGTCTTCATTTTGTTTAAACAATGAAAGAAAATATAAAGGAACAGCCAAAATATTTTAAAAAACAAAAATTATCTCTTCACAAAGGTACCATCAACACTTTAAGACTAAGGGAATGAGATTAGATGCCCTAAACCATACCCACAAAACAAAACTACTTTTAATGAACTGAACAAAATGGCACACGAGACAAAATTTCAAAATGACTTTGAAACAATGTTGCAACAATAACTGTTGGGACAAAATTGAGAGAGATCTAGAAGGGTGGAAGAAAGGACAAGCACAAATATGAGCCTTGTTTTGAAGGATATCCCTTGAAAAATTGGCTTTCAGATCCTGGTTGGTCCATGTTAATGACCACACGAAGACCAAATAGCTTTGGTAGCTCCATACAAAGGGTTAGAGGGAGACCACAATGTTCTAGTCACTCCATACATTGTTCTGGTCGCTCCCTACAGTGCAAATTTCGAGCTAGTCACCCCTAAAGTGGAGAAACAAGCAACCAAAAGGGGTTGGTCACTCCCTAAAATGGATTAGCCAGAGATCACAAATTTGTGGTCACTCTATGGGTAGGTATCACTCACAACCATGACTATACAATTGCAAAAAAAATAGATACGAACTGGATCTATTAGATCTAAGGGTCAGAATTTGCAAATGGCCTTGGAAAAGACTTATTGATAGATCAAGAACAAAAATTGGGGCTTAAAATAAGCAAGGATATTGGAAAGACAAATCAAAGAAATGAAGGAAGAAAAACTAACTAAACAGTAGTGGGATCCCCAGTGGATTTGCCAATCTGTTGTAGGATATTTTCTCCCTCTGGGAGTTACCTCCCTGAGGCTCTCCCCAAACCTAAGACATAATAAAGATACAAACTATGGACCTTCCTAAATATAAATAATACACAGACATGATCTATAAGTGAATGGAACAAAGGGCTTACCCGATCACCTGACGATTGTCCTTGCACTCTCCTTTTTTATTTTCCTTGTCGAAGAAGTCCTTCGTTCTTGTCAATGTGGATCTACACACATGAATATACAAGAAAATTCCTTTCAAAAGATAAAATATATCATGTGAATATTTATTATAGATATAATTACATAACATAAACATTTGAATTATGATAATCATATACAATCGAATACGATGGAAAGTCACATGCATGTTCTATTGATCAAATGAAAACAATTTACAGCTTACAATTTGATAGCTTGATGAAGCTATAACCATATTTATTGCCAAAAATCCATGATTAATGATACAGGAGCATTTCCCACATCAAGCGAGCCAGTGCGAATGCAAGTGGAAAGTTGGACAAGCGCCAGCACAAATTTTGAAATCTCCTTGAAGTTGTTGCGCAATCTTAAATGAGCCATTAAGATGAAGCGCACTTGTATATTGTAATCGGACCTTGAGCCTTTAGCTCTCGTCCTTAGTAGGTAGGAGGCATTTAATATAGTTAATGCAGGTAGATAGGATTTAATTCTAGATTAGAATGATTGAGAGCGCAAGAGGGAAACGGGATATAGACACCCTCATTGTGCATTGTAACATTATTAGGGGAAGAAATAATATAAGAGCATGCAGAGAGTTGTGTAAGAACACCCATGTTCAAACATTTGAATTAATAGAAGAGATTGGTTCAAATTCATGGTTTTGTGTTTGTTCTCTGTGTTTTAATGTTATGTTCATGAATGTTTGCTTCCTGTTATACATTTGCTTTATATGATGTGTATATGATTTCATGTTTGAGTTGAAGTCTGAAAGGGAGAAGGAATGAGTTTCAATTGTTTCTCAATCTGAACCAGAGTTCCTGCAAGGAGCACAGTTGAACTGTCCGCAAGGAGTGCGTTGACAAAGGGTTCAGAAAGGGATAGCTTTTGTTCTCATTTCACCCAAAGGTGCAGTTGGGCACAAGAGCCGTGCAAGGAGTGCGTAGGTCGAGTAAAGCCTCAGGGTTGCGAACCTGAGTGAAGTATTGAAAGACTGTTGTTGCAGGTGTGCGCAGAGTCGAAAGGAACTTCAATACTTAGAAGTAGTTGAAGGTCTGCCGCAAGGAGTGCGTGCAAGTTCCTATGAAAGATTCAGAGTTGGTAGAGCTCAGGAGGTATAGGACCTTCGAGTAACCATCAAGGAGAAGCACAGGGAGTTTGTTGCATGGAGCGTTCAAGCAAGCATCGCAAGTTTGTGTGCAGGAGAACGAGTTAATGGAGGAACACTTGGTCATTTCACAGATTTCATCAGGAGGAACGGATGGTCGGTATTCTCCGAGGAGGATTCGTGACATCTCGTGAGTCGTAGGATCTCACAGAGAAGAAAGTGAGTTACCGCGAGTATCTCAAAAGGTTAAAAGCTCAGGAGGGGCAGAGCCATTGATCCAAGTCACAAGGACCGTCGGATTCATACATGGGATCATGCATCGGGGTTTTGTGGGTTAAAGTCCCATGAACATAGCAACAAGAATAGTGAAATCACGAAACGCAATATCCCGACAGTCAAAGGGACAGTGTGGGGATACAAGGGTCAGCAGGTGGACAGGTGGCACGCCTTATCGGGTATTCCCAGGGTGAAGTGCCGAAAACATCGCATCAGGATTCACAATATCGTGAACTCTGAAATGTTGAAAAGTCAACAAGAAACATGTGTCTAATTTAGTTTTCCCTTAATTAAATTAGACAATAAATATTAATCTATTATCTCATTCAT
>SNQJ01S0161273.1:25533-47142 GCA_010110895.2 Picea sitchensis | reverse complement strand
ATTATTTTCTTGATTTAAAAAAAAAAAAGAAATTTTGAAAAAATCGTTCTACAAGCCGTAGGTCCCATGCTCACCCAACTTCTATTCATACTATACATAAGGGATGAAACTTTTAAACAAATAAGGGTTTAACTTTCTCATGCATGTGGGATGTTGTTTCAGGAAGAAGATCAATGGTCCAGATTCACTTGTAGACTAAATCAATGACTAATGAGTGACAATTTTCAAACGACGATATTTTTTGCTATATGTGTCGGAATGAGGCTGATGATACCTTGTTGGAAAGGTATTATATAGATGAACGTAGTAGTATAGGTATACATGCCATAAATATGATAGAAGATGACATAAAATGTAGAAAACAAACACCCACAAATTTGGGGGGAAAAATGGCCATACCAACTTCAGGAAGCCATACCTGGAGCTACGAGAAACAAAATCAAGAACATGAGGGATCAATGGAAATATGGAAGAGTGAAAAAAAGAATGGGATTGGAATTGCTAGAAAATTGAAAGAAGAAATGGCCGAAAAATGCAAAAAACAGGTGAAACCCGAATTTAGATGAAAACTCGAGTATGCTAACTTCAAATTGTCATATCTTTAGCTTCAAGCAACAAAATCAAGCCACAAATAGAATAATGGGAAGAGAATATAGAGGCAAATCTGCCACAATGATCAAATTCTACAAGTCAAAGCCAAAAACACCCAGAAAATTCTGAAAAACAAAAGATAATGCAAATGGACAGAGGTAATGAGTGTTTTTAAACATATATCATTTATAAACAGTCTGAGGACGGAAATAATGATTCATGACTCCTTTCATTTTATCTGTGTAGCACTTAAATGTGTCCATTTTTTAAATGAGAGAAAATAAATAGAAGGAAAATGAAATGAATAGTGATGAGAACTGAAGAGTCTCTCTCTTGTCTTATAAAAGAGAACTCATGGCATAGAGATATGAATTTTCCCCTTTGTAACAAAATATGGTACTTTTACTTCTAAGTAATAGACAGACGGAGGAATTTTGGAAATTTATGGCTTTGATCGATGTAGTAGAGATTATTATTAATGCATTTATCTTTTTCTTGAATAGATATTATTCTGTTCTATGAAATATTTCTTTACTATGTTCTGTTTACTTTGGCTATCAGATATTTCTTCATGGGTACAACAATGTTGTTATAGATGTATAGTGAAACTATTTTTTTATGCATCTATAGAATTTTGTTTTCATTTATCATTGGAATATATGAAATATTTATGGTTCTAACGACGTTATCTTTCGTTGTACTCATTCTTCTTGTTTTTCTCCTGGGATAGGTTAGAATTAGTTTAGATTAGATTGGTTAGATTTTAGTTAGTTTAGACATAGAATTAGTTAGAACTATTTGGGGGGAATTTCATTGTATTTCCCATTTTTATTATTTTAATTATGAACGGCAACAAGGCCCATAAAATCACTGGAAATGCTACCCCAAACCAGAGTGGGTCTGATTGGTACCTTCCATCGGGTGTTTTCCCTCATCTTATTGAATGGGTCATTTGGGCCCGTTAAAAGGGTGGTAATCACAGGAAACTAGTTATTTTTCTATTGTTTCATCTTCATCAAAGTTAAGTGCTAAAGTGTTTTTTTTATCCCTTTTTACAAAGATTCTAATAGAAGGATTTAATGTTGTCATATAATATTCAATTTCTAAGGATTGCATCAGAGACACATCATGGGGAAATTTGATTAATACATTGAGAAACCTTTGGTTAAAATATTTTACCTTCTCCTTCTTATCCATCTTGATGGCTCCCAACTCTTTGTGCAAAGACATATTCGTTTTCCTTTCCCCAAATTTCCTGAAAAATAGCCTTTCAAAATTATCTCACTCAGATATAGAACCAGGTGGTAAGATTAAATACCAAGTATATTCTTTACCTGAAAAGGTATAAGGAAAAATCCCACAACCCACATATTCATGTTGGACATTAAGTAAGTGAGTGGTTTCTAGCGGGATCCCCCCTTTAACTACACTAGGGTTTAAGATGTAGATAGAGCGAATGACCATCTAAAAGTCAATCTATTTTCTACTCTACTGAAAATATACCAAAACAAATGAAAAGAAAGCAATGATAGAGAAGATTATGTAATTATACCTTTTATCCCACATCTGGTGATGATCTCCTCAAGCTTTGTAGTTCCAACGATTGCACGTCTCCTCCCAAGGCTGACCTACATCCAAAAATAGGCAAACAAGGACTAAAATCATGCTATTCTATAAATGAGTTAGGGATAGACATCAAATTCTATGTATAAATCAAAGAAAATACACAAAACATCATCATTTGGGTCGGGGAAAAGAGATTCTTTTATTCATCAAACAAAGACTGAAACTTACAATCTGTGTCGGCCACCGTTCCGCAAACTTGGTCCAGGATCCTCTTTATAATGCTCCAAGTGCACCTTGAATAGACCTCTTCTCTAAATCTTATGATCACCTCAAAGGAAGGGAATGGATTGAATGGAATAATAAGGGGCTGATGAGGGAATGTTGAGGCAATGTCTCACAAAAGGTAGCAAAAGCTTGGGCAAGGAGGGGAAGTGAAATTGGGAAGAGTTTCACTATTATTATGCTTGTATGTGAAATGAGACCCCAACACCTCCTTTTATATGAAAAAAGGATGGTTATTCGGTTGGGTGAAGGGTTATAGTAGGTGAATTGGTTGGGAAACCTCCAATATCCCATGAATTTCACCGAATTCCTTACAATGTTTTATTTTTTTCAAATTTTGCAAGCATACACAGGTTGTTTAGTGTGAAAAAAGTGTATGTACATGGGTTGTAATGGTGCAGAGCACGTACATCCTCAAAAAAATGGTTTTTTAAGAAGATATTCTCAACAGTGATTTGGAAAAATATGCAAGTAAGAGGGAAAAGGCCATGTATGCAGGAGTATGGCATTTTAGGGCTATAAAAGATGCCCCCTATTGTGTGAGGTCAGAAGAGCAATTAATGGTCAAAATACATTACAATATATTCACCAATGTACGAAATCGAGTGAGCTCGGGACCATAGCTTGGGAGGTGCCATCTGCAAAACAACAATTGTCTCTCTGAGGCGGGCATACCCATGCTCATGATGAACTAAATCATGGATTCCAATCAAATACACTGCAGATCCATTTCATATAACTATATAAAGTGTAGCTGCGAGCAATACACAACAGATCTACATATCAAAATCAGTCAAAGATATACAAGTATAGTATTCATCTTCAATAATATAATGATGCCTGATGGTTGGAGATGAGGTCTTCATAGCTCAATCAACAACTTCAAGATCCTCAAAAATTGGGTAGGAGTACAATGGGAGTGTATAAATCACTACTCTGAGGTCTTAGACAACTCGGTGGGAAAAGACATGAATATCTCGATGATCAGGCATAAAACTTTGTTGATTTTGAATCTGAACTTGACTAGACTCTTGGTATGACTGAATCATGAAGTTCAAGAGACAAACTATAGAAAGGACAACTCAGGTTGAGTGAAACTTCCCTTGGATGAAATCACCAAAGATGATCAGACTCAGGCAACATGACATTGACATAAGTTCATGATGTAGGAGGCAACACAAAATCTCCATGTGTTTGGAAGAGTAACCAAATGGAGGAGGACACATATCTATGTAGTGAGAATAGCTTCCTAAGGTAATACTAGATCCCAATGCTTGACGAAAAAATAGAAGGATGTGCTTTGTCCAAGGGTGACTCTCTGTGCTACTGAAAAAATAATGAAAATTTCACGTCCCCTCTTTTTGGAATATTTGATTTTTTTTCTTTTTCAAATTTTTAAGAGCATGAAAAAGAATAAAAGAATTCTATGTTACAAAGGAGGAACGAGTGTCGCAAGAAAGCATACTAGTTCCAAGTGCAGGGAACATACTAATGATCAGCGCAAGGAGACATGTGCAGGAAAAGGACACTCAGTGAAAATTCCTCCATGGGTCAAGGTGTCAGGTAGCAGAGGCAATAAGTGCTACAAGGATTGTGTATAATGCATTCTTCAAAGGTTCAATTAAGAGCAACATGGAGTGGACATTAGGCCAAAGACGCAAAGATGAAAATGTGATTAAGAAAGACACAATGAGACCCCTTCCATGTATTTTTTACAATCGCAGAGAAGGTAAGCTAGATAGTTTTTTCACATTTAGAGATTCTGAAAAAATGTAAAAGAAGACTCCAGAGAGTACCTTTTTTGTAGATAGTCTAGTTGGTTCGAAAAAGGGTTAAAATTGCACCAAAAAGACATCTATTCAAAACCATTTTAATGAGTGTGACAAAGACAAGATCACTCGACAATCTTTTCAATTTTAAGGAGTTTGAAAAGAGATTAACTATGGACTCACAACATTTTTCCGATTTTAGTCTCCTTAGACCAAAAAAGTATAAAAGAAACTCAGGAGAAATTTCCCGGTGAGATGAATCTCCCGAGGTGTACCTTTTTCTTCTATAATCTACAGGCTGCAAAAAGGGTTAAACTCATTCCATTAGATGTTCTTCTAGAACAATTTAACGAGTGTGAAGGAACATGGTCACTCAACGATCTTTTCAATTTTAGGGAGTCTGAAAAGAGCTTAACTATGGACTCCCAGGGGGTTCCTTTTTCGTAAGTAATATCCAACGCTCGAAAAAGGTGATAAACCAAAACAAAGGAGAATGTTCCTTTTCCAAAGGTTTAGTCCCTCAAGCCCAAAAAAGGGTTAAACTTACACCTGAGAATACTCTTCTAGCGAACCGGAGTTCCCAGAGCATACCTTTATTCCTGAAATTAACCATCCAGACCGAAAAAGGTGTAAACTACCGCTAGATAGATGTGACTTCAAATTTGTGTTTGACGAGCGTGAAGGACAACAAGATTGCTCGGAAATATTTTCATGTTTAGAGAGTCTGAAAAGGGATTAAATAAGACTCCAGAGGGATACTTTTCTCATTTAATCTAGTCGATATCGAAAAGAATAAATACAGTCTCGTCAGATGTTTCTTTCAAATTTCAAAGCGAGCTTGAAAGACAACAAAGCATGCTCATTTTGGAGTCTTGAGGGTAAGGTCCTAGGATGATGGTGCATCAAATGAAGGAGGATTTATCTTGTAATAATGACAAGACTAACAAGGACTCCTAAGCCTATAGTCATTATTGACAGCATGGACGCCAGAATACAACACAGATCTGCCTAGGGAATCCATGTAAAGGTAGGATCTACCACCTAATTATGACACTTATAGAGTAGCAATAAAGGTTTTGTATCGCACTTCAGTGGGGTCGATCCTATGGAAAAGAGAAAAAGACAACGAGTTGCAGAAAGTGGAAATGAAATCCTAACTTATATGGAAAACGTTGGAAAAAATAACTTTTACCAAAGGATACCCAAAAGTGACCCATCCCAAAAATTACCAAACCAAAAGAAAAAGAGTACCAGAACGACTAATAAGAAAATAAAAAAATGGAATCAAGTGATCACCAAGCCAGAAAAAATGACAAAGGGGATCAAAAAGTGGCAAAAAAGGGCCAAAAAAGTCTATAAATAGAAGTTGATAGCTCATTTTTAGCATTGCAATTCGAAAATCAACCAAAATTTGAAAAAACGCCTTCACTAAAAGAGTTGATTATGGGAGCTTCAGTGGATGAAATGAACTTCTACTTGGTCCAAGTAAGTACAAATCCCTCCCTCTTGCATTTCAATACTTCTTCTATGCATTTATTTTAGTTTTCTAGGGGACACGCTCTCATAAAAAGAGCGACCCTATGTGTACACGGGATTTCCAATTACAGCCCACGTATGCACTCGGGCAGGAAACCACCAGTGGACGTACATACACGACTGTGTATGATACAACCCATGTCACCTTTGCAAGCTTTGAAAAAAATCAAAATGCAGGTACTAATCCCCTCTTCTTTTCCATGAAACAGGATGTATGTTCACTGGAGGAAGAGGGAGCATTAGGACATTGATATCTTGGTCGAAGAGGACCCTATAGCCATCGTCGCACTAAAACAGTGTAGGCTATGGAAGTTTTTCCAGTGTCCGTTCATGAGGGAACAACCTAGACTGCTCAATGATCTTGTGGAGTATTGGCATCCGGATGCAGAGGCATTTATGCTATAGGGTTAATCATTGACCCCCACCACAGAGGATATCTATTTCTTGACTGGTCTCTCGAGGAGAGGGGAACCATTCAACTTGAGGACATTCCCCCCTAGGCCTTTCAACCTCGTGGATTATATTTGGATGTACTGTGCGGCTGACACTAAGAAGGTATGTTCTTAGGTGTTGATTCACAAGATCACTGGTCTATATATACGTGTGATTTTACTGTTGATCGGGCAGATTATTGGATCCGCAACCCTACATTAGGCCTCCCAAGAACACATGCATTGTGCCATTCAGTTTCTTGAGGCACACATTTTTTACTAGAGTATGACCATGCTAACATGCATGAAGAGACAACTTACAGAGTGTCGACAGTGTACCAACAAGAAATTTGGGTTTGGTACCATTTTGTGCTCCTTCTTCTTCGAAAGGGTGCCTAGTCTCATCCCTAGGAAGACGATACGGGGGCATGTGGCCTCCTTCCTAGTAGTATGTAGGTGGGGAGCATTGTTGCCACGACAAGGTGGAGCAAGGACCATAGAGGCCTTCAACGACAATTGTTTGACTGGTGGGAACGAAAAATTCCGGTGATTGAGGATTACCTTTGTGCTAGGATCAACTTCACCAGAGACCCTGACATGCCAGTACCTCCCAACGAGGAGCAGGGTGAGATAGGTAACATATTTTTAAATTTTATTTAATTTTTAATTGTTTTTATGTATATCCTTTTTATGTGTGTATAGAGTACTAAATTATGTATCCGTTATGTACAGATGTGGGGCCTGTGCGACCAAAAAACTTCTCTAGGACTAGGCAATGTCTTCGACTAGAGGTAGGACCAACAACAACAGGGGGACCCCTAGTCGGAGAGGCTAAAAGAGTTCTGAGACGAGTGGAGCACAACCTCACTGCGCTCACTCGTACTGTACCTATTGTTGAGATCGAGGATCTCTCACCTTCTATGCAGCCCCATGTAGTAGGGGTGCATTAGACATGGGTCTAGTTATTCTGTCATTTGGCCAATGTCGTTTTACATTATGGCAGGGCCAATAGGCCCAATGCTTAGATAATATAGACCATTGATGTGATGAGGGCACTTTTTGTATATGTACTTTTGAGGGCATAAACCCAACGATGTATATTGAACACTTTTGAGGCGTTTTCACCCACCTATGTATTCATGCCACTATTTTTTAGATATATATATACATATTTTATGTCTTATGGATGACATATTTTACAAATGTTTGTACATGTGTATGTGTGTGCTTTTCTTTTTTATGTGTGTGCAACATGTCAATCTAATATTTGATTAGCTAGAGTATCTGTTATATGATTAAATCTCCTAGGAACATGGATATACGTAATGTAGTCGAAATAACGTTCTAAGAGACATACACTAAGGAATCGTCGGTGCAGATTAGGATCATAAACACTCTAAACCCCATTTAACTAGGACACAACCAGTTGAGCATCTAGGTAGACCCAGAGGTGAAAAATTCCATGCAACAAAGCATCATGAAGTAGTTCTATCATTGCACTGTATTCAGAAACATTGTTTGTAGCGTCACCTAGACAAATACCTCTCGAAAATAGCAACTAGCCTCCATGTGAGAAAATCACCCAAGCTATGGAAGAAAGCCTCCAAGTGTGCCATCTAGCACTGTCCGTGAAACCAAAATACACCTTTTATTCACTTGTCATCTGCCATAGTGCAAAAGAAGACATAAATAACTATACGTCCACAAAAAAAGAAATTAAAAAATTGTATAAGAATATATACATATATACAAGAAGTCACCCAAGAGACCAACCTAAGATTAATACTTCTTGAGGTAGAGCCCATTTCTAGGCTCTGCCAAGGCATTTCCCTCAAAATCAACCTGACAGTAAGCACCCTTCTTCAAGACCTCTTTCGCAATGAACGGTCTGAATTACATGGGTTTGAACTTTCCTACCCCCAGGGGATCTTTATCTTGATCATAGACCATGAAAATGTTTTCTTCGGACAAAATCCAAGGAAGAACGGATCAATCATACTGACACTTGACTCGTTTCTTATGAGCCTTGTTTGTTGAGGCTGCATCACGACACTACTCATCGATACGCTCAAGATATAGTAGGCATTCCTCAAGCGGTGAAGTGTCCATAAGTAATTCCACTGCAAACTTTAAAGAAGTAATTTGACACTCAATAGGTAAGACTTCTTCCAGCCCGTATAAGAGTTGAAAAGGTGAAAAAACAATGGTTTTACTCATAGACGTTTGATAGGCCCACAATGTTAAGTATAACATCAAATTCCAATTTGACTTGGCAGAAGTTATCATCCGCTGAAGAATATCCTTGAGAGAATTATTCACAACCTCAACTTGACCATTTGATTATGGGTAATATGGTGACAAATGTTCTTGTTTGAACTCAAGCTTTGATGTTAATGCAATCATCATTTTGTTTTGGAAGTGACTACCATGGTCGGTGAAAATCTCCTTCATGATACTGAACCTTGCTACTATCTGATTAAAGATGAAAAGATTCGTAGTTTCGCCATAATTACTAAACGTTGGTATAGGTTCGGCCCACTTTGTGAAGTAGTCTAGTGCTACGATCATGTAACGATTCCCTCTAGCTAAGGTTGGGTGACATGTAGTGAAATAAATCCCCCACTTGGTGAAAGGACCAACAACAATGATAGGAAACATAGGATCAGGATGTGCCTGCATCTTTAGACAAAAGATATGGCATGGGTGGCACTTCTTGACTGCCTCAACGCAATTCTTGATTAACGAGGGCCAATAGTAACCTGCACGTAGAATATTTTGGGTTGTTTCCAACCCATAAAAATGACTACCACATGCTCCTATGTGGCATTCATTCAAAATGAGATTTGCTTCTTCATGGATAAGGCATCACCCAAGAATGTAATCCACGTGTCGATGATACAAAGTGGCATCGAGTATAAGATATTTTCGTGCCTGATGTCGAATTCGTCAACGCTCATCACGGGAAGCAGAAGCGAGGCACTTCAAAGTATGGAGATAGACCAATATATCTCCAGACTAGGGGACTAAAGATGAAATTAGAAAAATATGTCCCTTAATAGGCGATTCTTCGGGCATGATATCACTATACTCGATCGAAAATTTCAAAATGAGTTCGACAAATACCAATGACTTTTTGGATTTTGCAGAAACAAAATCCAAGTCAAATTCCTGTAAGATGACTATCCATCTACTAATATTTTTGGCAACGACCCGTCGTGTTAACACACATTGGAAAGGGTTTACGACAACAATGACAATGGTCTTGCGAAGAAAAATGTAGTGACAGAACCATTGGACAACATGAACTACTGCCAAAACAAGCTTCTCAAAGTGAGAATAGTTGAGTTCCGGCCCAAACAGGCCTTGGCTAAGGTAATATATAATGTGCTCTTCGAGAAGATCATCATATTGAACCAATACCATGACAATGGTTGACTTCACAGTGAACAAGTACAAGAAGAAGTATTTTTTATATTCTGGATGTCGGAGCAGAGGGTCAGAAGTCAGGGTGCATTTCAACGCTTCAAAGGAGTGTTGAGAAGCTTCATCTCAACAGAATGTGACCCCTTTTTTCAAGAGACGCATAAACCTTATAGTGATCTCGACGTAATTCACAACAAGACGCTGAAGAAAATTTTCTTTCCCTTGTAAGATCTAAAGCTGGGGCATCATGCATGGCAGAGACAATTGAACTATCGTCTCAACCTTGAGAGGATCAAACATGATCCCTGTTTTCGATACAATAAAACCTAAGAGATGACCTGACTTCATGCAAAAATTGCACGTGTTAATATTCAAGCGAATATGATAGTAGCGACATCATTCAAATATTAGTCGAAGATGGGTGGGATGATCAGATCTCTTGCGAGAGTGTGATGCTAGATCATCAAGATACGCCTCGACTATGTGTCTAAGGTTGTGAAAAGAAAACGAAATGGACCATTGAAAGGTGGCTCCAACATTCTTTAGGAAAAAAGGCATCTTATGATACACGAATGTGCCCCACAGACAAATAAATGTTGTTTTATGTTGGTCTTCGGGTTTCATTTGAATCTGATTGTATCTCAAGAAACCATCCCTGAATGAAAAGACCTCACAACTTACGCACTCATCGAAAATATGATCGATGAACGGGTTGGGAAAGTTGTCTTTAAGATATGCCTTATTCAAATCATGGAATTACATGCACATGCAAATTGTGTCCTATTTTTTATTAACCAGAACCGGGTTTGACACCCATTTCATCAATTGTACAGGGCAGATAAAACCGACTTTGAGCCGTTTTTCTACTTCTGCCTTAATTGATTCCACTTTTCAAGGATTTACCAGACAAAGATTCTGTCGGACCGGTTTGGAATCAAGATAAGTCGTAATTTCATACTAAAAAATTCATTGGTCAATGCTTGGTATTTCCTCGTAATACCAGGCAAAAATGTCGTAAAATTCTTTGAATAACTCAGTGTAAGTTTGAATATCTTTGGAGGAGAAATACGCTCCGACGAAAACATTCTCCACAATGCCAGGGGTTTTGGAGATATCAATTGGAATAGTTATAGCAATGCTTGCCATGTTACCCTTAGCATAAAATACTTGTGTAAGAAGAGGATTGACAGGACAAGAATTATCTCCATTCACGGTCGAAACAAATTCTCTTGCCTCTATTCTCCTTAACTTGGGAAGGAAGTAATATCTATGATGTAGATCATCCCAAGGTATATCGGGACCAGTCATTTCGTCGATAATCTCCTCGTCATAGAGAAACACCAAGTCTAAAGGATCTTGAGTGGAAAGAGAACCTTGAGCCCAAATAGGCTAGATAAATCGATATAACTCCTCTACGAGAGTCAGATCGGGGTTAGTCAAAGTCTGTTGGATAAATCTATACACAACCTCAGGCACGGACAAGGGCATGGCCATGCCAGGAGTCCCTGTCCCTTCCATCAAGGCCGATGGGGAAGGTAAAGTCCATAGATTGTTAAAGTAGCTTGTTAGAAATAACGATACTTGTAGAATTACATCCCTCGGTTGGTCGTGAACAACTGATATAAGTGTTACATCGCCAGAAGGTGATGGATAATTGAAAGTTCCCATTAACGATGGAAAAAAACCAAAACCTAAGTTGACAGTGTCAGGCTGCGGACTATCAATTATCGGGACCATGGAAGCCCCCGATGAAGGGTCCAGACGGGAGAAGGACAACTAGCCAATGGTCACAATCTATCCCTCGTGCGGAAAACGCAAGACCCGAAAAAACATAGAAACCATTGCTTGCATTGCATAAGTCCAACTCCTTCCTAACAATAGATTGTAGTCGAGAGGTGCATCGTCCACTTCAAATTTGACACACATATTTTTACCTCCCAAATGCACGGGGAAGGAAGGAAGAATTCCATGTGGTCTGAACAACTGACCGTCAAATGTTGTAAGCAATGTAGGTGACATAGACAACCCAAGCTGGCCAATGGCCTTCCAACATGCCAATGGAATCACACAATTCGAGGAACCCTTGTCAACCAATGTATGGAAAATGTTCCGCGTAAAATATTTCGTGGTGTAATCCACTACTATCTGGAACGCAACGTGGTAAGGAAGACGAAGTTTCAAGTCGATTGGATAAAAAATGATCTCTTTTGGGTTACAAGTCTCTGCCGCTCCTAAGGTGGACAATAGATATTTTCTCTACGAGGGGAAACTCTAGAGGACTTCCAAAGAAGACATCACGCAAGGGGTCTATGCCAAATATTCAACAACAGAGTAGTTCTGGGTGGCCCTCTCGTTTGGATTATGAGAAGCCGTATTAAATGCACCTTTAGGGATGTGAGTCATCATTTTTCTCGCCTCCTTCTTGATTTGGAGAGGAGTCATTGGGTTAGTGGCTTCCTTTCCCTTCTATGCAGTTTTTGACATTTCGTAGTCCCGTTCCGTAGTCGTTAAATGAACCTCAACATTCATCTTGTAAATATTTTCGGTCGGGTTGTTATTGATAGGCGCAGGAGGTCCCTGACTACCCCCTACTGATATCATGGATGCTGAAGCTTGAGGCATGTTTTTCCCTTGTGGAAAATGGTTCTTCAGCACAACAACTTGTTTCTACGCCAATAGCTTCTGAGCTTCTGCAAGCTGAGGGCACAAATGATTCGGGTGGTCTTCCATGCAAAGATTACAAGGATACTTTGACTTCTTCTTGTCCGTTATTCCCCCACCAACATTATTGGTATCCTTTTTATACCCTTTACCCTTCTTATTCTTTTGTTTCTTCTTTCCCTCAGGCTATTGGTTGGTCTTCGGGTTTGTTGACTAAACATTGTGTACGTCCAGCGTCTGGGTAGGGGGAACATCTGAACTCTTAGTTTGGTTGGCCACATTCTATTGTATCGACAATTGTTGCAAATGATTTGACAATAGGTCCATGGAATTTCTTTTCACTGAGCCTACAATACCATCACCATGAGTTCCAAACTTTTTCTTGTCCTTATCGACAGTAGACCGCGATGCATCTGGAAAAATATTGTAGAGAATTTTGGACGAAGAGTAGATCAGGTCAAGTTGTTGCACTCTCATAATCACCTCCTCTTCTGAAAACACTTTGGAAGTCGCTACGTCCTTAGATAGGCAGGGCACCAAAGACTTCAAGAATTGTTGGCCCTCGACCAAGCTTTGAGAAAACCTTGGTCAGGTTTGGACCACCTTTTGGACTTCGACGCAAGGGTTAAAGATGGATCACCATGGAGAAGATGAGAATGCGGATCTCACTTGTTTTGAAGGCTATGTGCACCCATCAATGGGTTCTGTAGGGTTTTGTAATGGGTTATGGGATGTCGGCCCATGGGTTTACCCATGTTTAGGCATTTTTGTAAGGAATCGTAAAAGTATAAATAAGTAAGATTGTAAGGTAGAAGAAGTGAAGCGATGTAAGAGATAGAGAGAAGAAGAGAAGTATTGGTAGCTAAGTGAAATTAGTTTGAGTTTATTTGTGCAAAAAAATGCGTATGTAAGGCTCTATGCTCAATAGCAAAGTTGGATTTGTGCCTTGACCTAGTTTTGGGAAGGAGGATCTGGTGTGGAGTGCGCAAATCTCCTATCTGATGCGAAGCTCATCTCTCTGGCTTAGTGCACATGAACAGATGAATGTAAGAGATTGAAGAATAATAATGAAGATGAAGCAGTTGGTGGACGTAGCCCCACACTAGGGTGAACCAGGTATATCTTGTGTCTTTGGTGTGCTTTGTCTTGTGTTGCTTACATTATGAATCTTCTCAGTGCCTTGAATGTTATGTATGATATATAGATTTGTTGTTGCTTAGTTATTTACTTGTGAATGAATGTTAGATCTAACTTAATGCTATGTGCTAAGTGGTAGAAACACTTAATCTTGGTTGTTACTGTGTCGATCTCTCTTAGGGTTTATTCTACGATGTTAATAAATCTAATGAACTAATGCATATCATCTTCTAAGTTTTGCTAGAGTGCTCTGCGAAGTTTTATTATCATAGATCTGTGTCCAATATTGGTTACAAACATCTGAGTCCTGTAACCACCCCTGCTTCTATCTCAGGTGAGACCTTTCCTGCTCGCAAGTGTTGCCAAAAGGGCCAGTAGTTAGGGTTTTGTTGGTGCATTGTTGAAGCGTTGAACCCTGGGTCTACCCCTGTGCCAACAAATGGTTCTGTTGTTGGAACTTGAAACTCTGATTGCTGGGAACTGAATTAAAGAAAAGAGAAGCTCTGTGTGTTGATTTGATAGTGTAGTGTGCAGTACTCTACTTGACTTGTGAAGCTTTGTGCTAAGAAAGAAATCTGATCTGAAGAAAAGAGGTAAGATCTTAAAAGAGGTAAATCTTTGTGCTTTTATAAGAGTAAGATAAGCTAAAACAAATTTGTTTCGAAAGCATGAATTTAAGTCTGTTTAATCAATTTTGTCCTATTCTGAAAGCTAGGGTGCAGTTGGAAGAAAGAGTAGATCTAAGTAAAGCTAATAGAAATGAAGAAAGATACGTTATTCCTATGCATAGAAAGAATTTTTGGACTAATAAGTGGATGCAGGAACCTAGAAAGAAGTTTTGCAGATTGCAGGTCCAACACTATGATCCTAGTGCACAGTACAGGAGAGGTTGGGGAACATACAAGATAAAGAGAGGATTGACACTATGTTTTAACTGTAGAAGACTGGGACATCTTGCTAAGGAATGCCTTGGTACAGGTCCTATTTGTCTTTTTTGTAAAATTGTTGATCATGAGGTTGAGGATTGTCCAAGAATGATTGCTAAAGTTGAAAGGATGAACATAAGACAAGAAAACTATGATGGAATTTAAGAGACTAAGAGCATGTTAGAGAATCACAAAGAGAAAGAATCATAGAAATTTCAGACTACATTAGTACAGTTGAAAGAAATGATGGATGTTCACAAAGATGTCAGTTTACCAGAGATATTGAAAGTAAAACATCGCATAAATGAAAGAATAGGAGACTTCGACATAGACTGTGTCTTGGATGAAGAAACACAAGTAAATATTATGACAAAAGAAACTTGGGAAATTTTTGGAAAGCCTACTGTGGTACCTTCATTGGGAAGGATAGGCTTGTTTAAAGGAAAGATGATAACCTTATGTGGAAGATTTACTAATGTACCTATTATTGTTCATGGAACATCGACGGAAGAGGAATTTGAAGTCACTAAGTTTGTGGAGAACAATGCCCCTTTCCCACTTTTGTTAGGAAATACTTGGATTGAGAAAGATCAGATAAGAAGGAAAGCAAAGGAAGAAGTTACAGAAAAGAAAAAACAATAACTAAGGGATTTCATAGCTAGAAAAATAGACCGACTAATAGAAATATGAGAAGATAAGTTGAAGCAATAGAGGGAAAGAGAAGTAGATGGAAAAGTTACAAGAACACAATAAGGTTTGAAGGACCTATCTATGCAAGAAAGAAGAATACCCACCCTGGAATTAATAAGAGAAGGGGTATCGAACCCTTTGAGAGCACATCAATAGTGCAAAGTCACTATGCTGGGAGAAGATAAGAATAAAAATGGAAAGAGGATTCCAAAAATAGTTAGAGAAAATCAGATTACATGAAAGAAGGCAAGGAAGATCAGTAAGAAGAAATCAAAGTTAGAAAAGCTACAGGAAGCTACAAAGAACAGATGGAAGATTTCACAGACTGGAACCTCGCAAGAGGCAGGTTTGCAGAATTTGAACCTTGCCGGAATAGTAGAACCGTGCTGAATGGGACTTCTCCCTGGTGAACCTATATGACCATTGGAGGCACCCTACCCATTAGAACAATGTTCTGAAATGACTAGAAAATGCATTTATGAGATTTTGGACGTTGAGACTACGCCATAACGGAAAAATTTACAATGATGGAAGCATTCCTACCCGTTGGAAGCCTATGTTACGACGCTCGTTTATTTAACCCGTTGGACGCTGTGCTGGGAACACTTTTTTCCACCCGTGATTATCTGAGTCAAGAATAGAATTGATTGTGCGTCGAGCTATGTTATTAGAATCTAGGCATCACCATCTATTTGTCTACCCCGCCTGTTTGTTCACCTACCTCGACCTGCCTGTTTAACAGTCAGAATGTCGGGCGAACGCACTGAGTTAGAGAAGTTTGTCGAGGAGGTTCTTAAGAAGTTCATGGCCGATAGAGCTATGTATGAAGGAATACATGCACCGTCGACGAGGGGATTTCAAGATTCGCCTTCTATTGGATGATATTATGTCTGTACCAACCTGATGATCGAGCAGCAAAGTAAGCATCACAGTAGTCTGGCTAATGTGAGGCAAATCTCGTCGATATTACGAGATTGTATTCCACCATTGGCTGGTGTGGTTAACCATGACAACATCCAACAATACTACGAGTACACTTTGATTACCGCGTATATCCTTAAAGTAATATGCATAGTTGGGAATTAGTTAGGATAGATCCCACTACTGAAGAACACTGACTTCAACCTTGGAGATAGAAATAACTATGCTATGCTCGCACCCCACATATACTTGATGAAGACAAATGGTAAGAAGCCTCACCTGGTCTCCCATCCATGGATTAAGGATCTTGCGTAGTCCACTATGCTAAATGTGATGAAGATTCCCCATTTCTGTTGTCACCAGGAGGTTAACGCTTGCGTTAAACTCCTCTTGTCGTGCTACCATGGTGGATACTTGTGGCTCGGCTGATGGGTTACTGTGGATCCAACGTTGATCCACTTGATTACAGGATTAAACATGAAGGGACCCAAGCCTTAGTAGTTCTACCCAGGGAAGGCCTCAAATATCTCTCTGGAACAACGCATCAAGGAAGAATACAGCGAAGTTGAAAAAGGAAAGTGAGGCTACAAGGTAGCCTCTATCTAGGATGGTGTAGTGCACCTCTCTTTCCATATCATGGTTGGAAATATCGTAAGAAAGAACCGCCCCACACAGGTCACTAGGTTCATGGTGGACCTTCCCGGAAAATGTGTGGAGGGCATGCAAATGAATTGGGCAAGTTACCTCGTCAATTAACTCGAGAATGACGGTCACGAAGCTCAGGATTATGGATATGAGTTCCAATTCAGCTAGTTGATCATATTGATCACATTTTTCACTTGGAAAATGCCTGAGGGAGCCACCTTTCCGAAGATTGAACCATCGGATCCGTTGGCCACTAGTTTCTCTACAATGTGGTACACCAACAACGTTTCAAAGCAATGGAAGTCGAGCGTTGTGTTCCATGAATATTATCAGCAACTGAAGGTTTCCATTGAAGAATTTTCATGCATGACACCACACACCATGTACCAATACATACCACTAGCTAAGTTTCATGCGGATCTAAATTTTGTCTATATCACTGCGCGCAGAGATAAGAGCAAGGAAGAGTTACAATCATATTACAAATTGACAGATGAGGACATGGAGGAGATCACCAAGGAATGGCCGGAGGAGTTCCTTGTACTGATCGATGATGCAGAACTCTCTGACACTGACATCATAGGAAGCCCCTTGGTCACCTGGGTCAAGCATGTCAGACAGTCCAGCAGGACGACAAAGAAGAAGAAGCAAGAAGAAATCAAGAATATAGATATCGATGAGGAGGACAACGCCTTTGAAGAAAATGGATTTGGCTCACCCATAGGAGGAGGAGTAGGAGAATACAAAGAATATGGATAGGGACAAGGGGATGAAGGAAAAAAGAAAGGAGATGGCGAAGCTACACTGCTGAAAGATCCCCCTACCAAAACACTGCAAAAAAGGAAGGTTTCGCCGCAGAAACCTTAAGTAAGAAAGAAGACACGTGCTAGAAAAATATAGTTAGAGGCCATGCTCACGGAGGATGATATCAGTCTAGTCCACGGATCCATGGAGGATGCTTCAAAGAACATCCTATAGAGATATGGTGGGAAGAAGGAAGAGATATATGGCAGGATCAAAAAAGAATTAAAGGAAGTACACCAAGCGATTCATTCTGTCCGCGTAGTACCTACTGTTCCCTCCTCGCCAAAGATTGCAGAATTGGGGGATGACAATACTAGCAGATGCGACAGAGGTTCAACTTCAGAGAATTCGAGAAGAAAAAGAGAAGGCTACAGAAGCCTTGAAAAAAGATAAAGAGGAAGTCTTATAACAATTACGCTTAGCAAAGTACTGTGTAACCTCCTATGAAAAATATAAAGAATAATTTCAGGCAATGGTCCAGGAGGAAAAAGTCCAGCTCTAGAGAGAAAAGGAGCAGTTTCTCGCAGAATGAGCCATGATTAAGGAAGTTGTCAGAAAATCAAGTCACTCTATAACGGGTTTGGAATAGGAGGAATAGGAGTCGATTGATTCTTAAGTGGAGAAGCTTTCTAAGACCATCCAACAACTTCAAGTGAGGATAACAAAGTTGGAGGTCCAAGCAGTACCGAGCACCCCGTAGGTGGTGCGTGACTAGAGGGAGGAAGCCGCTAAGAACACAGTAATAAGGATCAGATCCCTCATCTCAGAGTGAAAACAATTAACCTATAGAAGTGCGTAGACTTATGAACACCTTGCAGAATATCCATAACTAAGGAATTTGGAAGCGTAGTTACAGGAGGTGCAACAACAGACATCCTTCGTGCAGGCATAGATGAAGCTACTCATTGCATTCAAGAGAATGAAAAGATCATAGGAGAAGCATGTGGTGCAATAATAGATCACTACCATCTAGGGAAGAGTAATGGAAGTCACGCAGAAATTACAACCTGTGCAGGATGAAGCTTGCAAGGTGTTTGAATAAATTGAAGGTCAAGGCTCACAATTGGACTAGGTGGTTGTAACAGTGGAACGGCTCCTGGAAGGCCCTGTTACAGTGCAGAAAATCCAAGAGCTCACTGAGAGGAAGGCTCAGGTGAAGTAGCAAGAAGAGGCATCTTGAGTGAAGCTTGAGGCCTTCGAAGTGGAATTTCCCAGAATTGAGTGACTCAAAGTCATAGGTGAGTGTTGGGGGCCTGTTGGCCCTCGACCAAGTTTTGAGGAAACCTTGGTCAGGTTTGGACCACCTTTTGGACTTCAACACAAGGGTTGAATATGGAGCGCCATGGAGGAGATGAGATCATGGATCTCACTTTTTTCGCAGGCTATGTGGACCCAACAAGGGGTTCTCTAGGGTTTTATAATGGGTTATGGGATGTCGGCCCAGTGTTTACCCATGTTTAGGATTTTTTGTAAGGAATTGTAAAAGTATAAATAAGTAAGATTGTATGTTATAAGAGGAGAAGCGATGTAAGAGATAGAGACAAGAAGAAAAGTCTTGGTAGCTAAGTGCAAGTATTTTGAGTTTCTTTGTGCAACAAAATGTGTATGTAAGTCTCTGTGCTCGATAGCGAAGTTGGCTTTGTGCCTTGACCTAGTTTTGAGAAGGAGGATCTATTGCGTAGATCTCCTGTCTGATGCAAAGATCATCTCTGTGGCTTAGTGCATGAGATCATATGAATGTAATGTATTGAATAATAATAAATAAGACGAAGCAGTTGGTGGACGTATCTCCAAGCTGGGGTGAACCGCGTATATCTTGTGTCTTTGGTGTTATTTGTGTTTTGTTGCTTACGTTATGAATCTGCTTAGTGCCTTGAATTTTATTTATGATACATAGATATGTTGTTGCTTAGTAATTTACTTGTGAATGAATGTTAGATCTAACTTAATTCTATTTGCTAAGTGGTAGAAACGCTTAATCTTGGTTGTTACTTCACTAGTCTCTCTTAGGGTTTATTCTGCGATGTTAATAAATCTAATGAACTAATTCATATCATCTTCTAAGTGTTTCTAGAGTGCTTTGAAAAAATTTATTATCACATATCTATGTCCCAGCTTGGTTACAGACATCTAAGTCCTGTAACCACCCCTGCTTCTACCTCGGGTGAGACTTTGCCTGCTCGTAGGTGTTGTCGAAAGGGTCGGTAGATAGGGTTATTTTGGTGCGTTGTTGAAGCATTGAATCCTGTGTATGCCCCTGTGCCAACAAGAACCACTCAAGTAAGAAATCAGGAGGGACCTTGACCTTAATTAATCCCTTTCTACTCCACCATTCTCAAATATGATCAGAGATGTGGTCGACCTTGGTTTGCTCAAATTTGGTCAAACATTCGGTTTCGACATCGTATCTCACAGGTAACTGGAAATGGTTCAAAAATACCATTTCCAAGTCGTTGAAGTAAGAATACCTTGAGCGGTCGATCTCAATATACCATTTCGCAACACCCCCTATAAGAGTGCATTGAAAAAGGCACAACTGGACATAGTCATCCTTCAGTGAGTTTGAAGAGAACCATAAATGAAAATTCGTCACATGATCACCTGGATTTTTACCAGGCTTTCCTTCAAAGTTTTGAATGTATGAGGGAAACTTAGTCGGCATGGGGGGCCAACGCGAATTGTGAAAAATTGGGTCGTTCAGTAATCTCAACAAGTCTGGAAGATGTAGCGTTGCCAGAAATGGTAGTTTCGGTTGTGAACTATTTACAGGAAAAGAGGGTCTTGGAGTTTGACTGGCACTAGGTTGCCAAGAAAAGTTGGACTATTGGCTAGGATTTTGGTAAAATTTGTAGCCTTGACCAGCATAGGGTAATTATATATGTTGGGGTATCATCGATTGAATCTCTTGATTGGACAACATAGCTTGTGCATGGATTTCTCCCTGCATTGTGTTTCAACGACCCTAGAAGATGATGCCCCCAGCCGATCCGACAGGAATGGGTATAGAGCCTTTATTGGGGTTCCTTTGAGAATGGAAGGGGTTTCCCCTGAACACCATCCCTTGTGAGGGAATTGGTCCCTTCCAAGGATTCCAAAGACCTTGTGTGGATAAAACTCTAGTCGTTGCTCCTTGTGAAGGAATAATACCTTGCACCAGGTTACGTTGACTAAAACTGGGGTTTTCCCCAGCCAAGACAACAACTAAATAAAACGAATTGTTTCCAAACATTTCAAACAAAGAGAATGACATAGATCCCACCGACATTGTATAAGACAAAGGTCCTAATATACCTCCACCAAACAAGCTATAATTGTTGGTTGTGGAGCCTGATTATCTTCCTGATTCAGAGGTCTTTTACTTTCAGCCATGTTTATACCCCATGAAGTATTTACACCCCAGAAGTATGTACACTCTTCCACGTGGGGGAGTGCAGANTCAACCAAAGACAGGTTTCATGTCATTCAACAGACACTTAAAACTCATCACAGAGACCCAAGAAGACTCAACAATCATAAAAACCTACCCAACAACCACCAAACCCATCAATCAAGAAACAAAGTTTGATGTGTGTAACTATTCAAGGGAAAGCGCATGTGTATGCAACTTAGAGAAGTACAACACATGTATGTACGTGACTGTCAAGAAAAAACCCGAATATATGTGTCAAAATAGAGCTAGGCTAAGGAGAAGGCTAAGAAACTCAGACCCAGGGTGAACAGAGGATGTCAAGCAATCATACGACAAGAAAATCAATTAGAATGAGAGCAATCTAAGGAGAAAAACACTCCAAACCCTGAAAAAGAAGATTCATTCCCCAATATGGTCACCAATTTTGTTACGAGGAAAATCTCTCTATGGCTAGGGGTAAACCACAAAAGACGGAAATGACTGAATAAATCAACTCCAATATCAAGTATGTTATATAATAAAATATGTTGACAAGACAAGATAGAGGCCTACCTCATCCAGATGTTTGATGAAGTCCACATTTGAGAACTTGACTCAAAGGAATATACATGTAGCTAGTCCTCAACAACCAAGCAACACAAGCATATGGTGATAATATATGATGTTAGCACATTAAATAGCATAATCCATTAACATTCATAACAAATACTCTCATGGATTAATAATTCAAATATTTGTGAGATATTAATTAGACGAGAAAAGAGTATTTCTATTAAAACATAGTTACCAACTTAATGAGAACTGTGACCTCAAAACGA
>SNQJ01S0161273.1:5259-25523 GCA_010110895.2 Picea sitchensis | reverse complement strand
ACATCAAATTCTATGTATAAATCAAAGAAAATACAAAAAACATCATCATTTGGGACAGGGAAAAGATATTCTTTTATTCATCAAACAAATACTAAAACTTACAATCTGTGTCAGCCACCGTTCCGCAAACCTGGTCTGGGCTCCTCTTTATAATGCTCCAAGTGCACCTTGAATAGACCTCTTCTCTCAATCTTTTGATCGCCTCAATGGAAGGGATTGGATTGAATGGAAGAAGAAGGGGTTGATGAGGGAGTATTGAGGAAATGTCTCACAAAAGGGATCAAAAGCTTGAGCAAGGAGGGGAAGTGAAATTGGGTAGAGTTTCATTGTTCTTATGCTTGGATGTGAAATGAGACCCCAACACCTCCTTTTATATGACAAAAGGATGGTTATTCGGTTGGGTGATGGACTATAGCAAGTGAATTGGTTGGGAAACCTCCAATAGCCCGTGAATTTCACCGAATTCCTTACAACTTTTTAATTTTTGCAACTTTTGCAAGCATACACAGATTGTTTAGTGTGTAGAAATAATATGTACATGGGTTGTAGTTGTGAATCAATCATATGTACACGGGATGCAGTGGTGCATAAATCATATGTACGCAGGATGTAATGGTGCAGGGTGCATACATCCCCTAAAAAATGGTTTTTTAAGAAGAGATTCTCAGTAGTGCTTTGGAAAAATATGCAAGCAAGAGGGCCAAGGACATGTATGCAGGAGTAGGTAATTTTAGGGATATAATAGTGGCTAGGAAGAAATTATTTAAATGGTCTTCTGGGGACCTGTATTTATCTAGATCAAATTTTGAAAGGAATTTATCAAATTCTCTTGGCATTTCATGTAGTTTTCCAGGCAAATTCAGAGTTCCTTGGGCCCTCCAGCGAGGTATGAATTCCCTATGGTTTATATTCCCCCCCATTAGTTGTTATAAAGTGATATTTGGTTGTTCACCTTCAAATTCCTCTTCGATTTCAACAAAGAAATCTACAGCTTGACTTAAGGGTCCTAGAACTTATTACAAAGTAGTTTCGATGAGGTTGTGTATAGAGTCTATATAAAAATATGGATTTGTCTTAGGTATTTCAACACATGTTTATTTTCTCCTAGGAAGATGGGAGGTTGTTGGTAACTTACCAAGCATTTTTTCGTAATCACATGTAATCCTACGGGTTTTGGAAATATCTTCTTGTGGTATATGAAACCAAGTCTCAAAATGAGTTTATGGGATTCCCGAGGCACTTCTGAAATTAGGTCTTGAGTCTTCGTAGGTAACTTCTTGTTCGGATTCAATTCAAGGAAACAATGAAGGAGTGGGACTATTTCCTGAAGATTGGTTTCACTTGTGTAAATCATTTATATAAGCCATAAAATATGACCTTCCTTCTAGCACCAATTTCGTTGATGGGTCTGAATTCACTTGACAATAGCAAGTGGTGCTCCCTCGTACAAAATCCCAAATAGAATATGCATTGTTTGAGTAAGAAGAACCATCTGTATTCTAGCACGACTGCCATAGTTATTGTTTTTAGTGTTTCTTTCCGGTTGCAAATTGATTTTCCGATGAGTGTGAATGATGAGTGGATATTCAATCCAAAGATGTACATTAAGAATGTGTATGAAATTCAAGATAATATATTACTAATCTACTTTAATCTATCCTAGGTAGGATAAAACTAATGTAACCAGTGAGTTGAAAATGGAATCAAATCCTACATGAAATCCTAGATAGATATCTTGAATAGAAGAGTAGAATAAAAAACAAGTGCGTACACATACATATAACCAGATTATTCTAGATTACAATAATGCACACATTAATAACTCATCAAGCTCAAGGCGTAAAATATATTTGAAGAAATACTTAAAACTGTAGAATATCACATATTGCTTAAGAATTAATCCATAAACAAACTAGCATTCTTGCAGTTCATATGAAAAACATTCATCCTCCCTTAAAATAATTCACCTCTTAGATTTTCTTCACAAAAAAATAATTCCTTCTTCCAAATTTGGCCCTAACAGCTTCTCTTTATTCTTAGTCTCAACAATAATAAATGAAAACTCTAAAACACTTCTTCAATTTAAGTTGACACTGTGTTCCCAAAATAGTTCAGAAATCCACAATGTTTAAAGGGTCAAAATCCCTTTTCAAGTGGTATTCTATTCCTCTTTATACAAATTTTAGTAACTCCTATAGGAATCTTCATCTTCTTCTTGAATATGTGGTTACAAAAGGGTTCAACTTTGAATTCCTAGAGACAAGTGTACTAATAATACAAAATTGAGGCTTGTTAAGAAAAAAGAAAAATAAAAGGCAGGTATTGTTCCTTCCTTCAAGGATTCCTAATCCTGATATATGTTGTCCAAACTTCTAGATGGTCATAAAGGGATTCATGTAAATGTGTTGAGCCTGCACAGAATAGATCTAGCTAGAAAATACTACACACATTTCCAGAGAGAAATTAAGAAATAAGAAGAAGAAGAGAAAGAATGGAAGAATTCTCATTAACCGTAATGAATAATGAATAATTTACACAAGATATACTCTGTATGACTAAATAAATGTGAACTAGAGGAGAACCAATGTGCCATAGTGGTGGTCTAGTGTGATATCGACACACACCATTAGTTACGAGAGTGAACTACCACCTAATCTAGTCTCTCGGGCAATTACAGAAGTGAACTGCCACCTAGCTTAGTTAACTAGCCAGCTAGTCTTAAGTTAACTGAATAAACAGAGTGTAGTGAGGAGTATATCAAGGAATCAAGGGTAATTCTCTAGTTTGGTGATGATCCAAGGCAAGTTATCATTAGCATGGTGATGATCCCAATGTTTCATGGTGACAAAACCAATGCAACATCTAGACTCAACTCAACTAGTCAAATTGAAGTGTCAACTGAAAGAGAATATTCTCTAGGTGGAATATTATCCCCTAAAATATAGGAGACCGGATAATGACTGATTATGACTAATAAACAAGGAAAAACCTTAGGAAAAATAAATCCTAGGTGTTTGTGAAGTAACTCCAACACCCCTCCTGAACATCACTATGGTGAAAATAAATAATCGGTCTCGAAAACGAGGCCATGTTAGGTACCCAAATACAAAGGATACAATGAAATAAAGTTAGGAAAGAGGGAAAACCTCATGGTAAAAATACCCCCTCAAGGTAAAATGTATGTAAAAAGAAGAACTACAATTGTTAGGAAACTATGTCCTTCACTCCAAGACAACTTCGTAGAGAATGGAACTTCTGTTGAGTGAAGGTCTTGGTGAAGATGTCTGCCATCTGTTCTGCTGAAGGAAAAAATTGTAGGTTGATGATCCCCTCGTGTACTACGTACCAGATGTAGTGCATGTGGGTATTGATGTGCTTCACCTGCTGCCTCTGAACTGGATCTCTGTAGAACTTCAAAGTGCTCTGGTTGTCACACCATATGATGATCGACCGGTGAAACTGAATGCCCAACTCAGTGAGAAAATGTTGTAGCCACATAGCCTAAATGGTTATGTTAACTACCCCTATGTACTATGCCTTGGCTGAAAATAGAGAAATGGAAACTTTCTTATTGCTTGACCAACAGATAGGCCCAGAACCAAGACTGAGTGAATAACCAGATGTGGACTTGCGATCAGTGTTATCACCAACCCAGTCAGAATTAGTAAACCCAATGAGATCTAATGTAGATTATGCTACATAATGAATCCCAAAGGTTATGTTTCCCTGTACATATCGAAGGATACACTTTGCAGCCTTCCTTTGTAGCTCTGGTTTGGAGTGTGTGATATACAACAAGCTCCCCAATAGTTGTATGTACAGTGTGTTGTCAACCAGTGGATTCTCCCTTCCATCCTCAAGTTTCACTCTTTATAGGAAAGGAGTCGGAGCATACGTGCAGTCTGTCATGAGAAATCTCTCAAGGAGATCTCATGCATACTTTTCCTGAAACAGTTTGATGCCTGATGTATCCTGACTGATATCGAGTCCAAGGAAGAAGTGTAGCAGACCCATGTCCATCATCAAAAACCTGTCATGTAGAATCATCTTCACTGCAACAATCGCTGAAGTCGAGCAACTGATGATCAACAAATCATCAACATACATAACTAAGAGTAGAATTGAATCAGCAGTCCTGAGCATGTAGAAATTCGAGTCTGATTTACAACATACAAAGTTTTGTGACAACAAGTAGGAATCCATATTTTCATACCATTGCCTCGAAGCCTTCTTGAGTCCATAAAGGGACTTCTTCAGTTAACAGACCAAACTTGAGTCATGCACAAATCCATAGGGCTGCTCCATATATATCTCCTCAGAGAGATCACCATGAAGAAATGCATTCTTCACATCCATCTGATGGAATTCCCATCCCTTGGCTGCCGCAATGGAAAGTGTCAATCATATGGAATCCATCTTCTCTACTAGAGTAAAGGTCTCATCATAGTCAATACCATGCACCTGCTGAAAGACTTTGGAAACAAGCCTGGCGTTGTATCTGCTTATATGTCCATATGCTATGCTCTTGATCCTGTAGACCCATCTAAATCTGATAATTTTCCTCCCAGAAGGAAGGGGAACCACATCCCAAGTTTGGTTCTAGAGAAGGGAGTTATACTCCTCCTGCATGGTGGATTCCCAAAAGGGATTTCCAACAGCCTCGCCATAAGATGGTGGATCTGAATACTGAACCAAGAAAATATGCATGGAGGGAAATGGTTCAATGGTAGTGAGTGCAACAGGAGGCTCCTCAAAATCAGATTGAGTCCTCCTAGTATCGGCTGGATCACAAATGAGATCCCCTACATCTTGAAGAGTAGTTTGTACCCACTTAGGCCTCTTCTCTGGCTCTGCAACTACATCTAGATGATCTGACTCTGCATCTAACTGTACTAACTCTGAATATAAATCATCTGATTCCTATGAATCAAACATATTATCTGAAGAAGATTCCACATGTGCATGCTCATCATATTGGATAGGTGGAAGAATGAAGGTGTCTGCATGCGGCTAGTGAGGTACATGCGAGACACTTTCCTTGAATTGGAAACTATGCTCAATGATGAACCGGTTTGAGGAAAGATCAATAATCCTATATCCCTTCACACTGTCAGGGTTTCCAACAAAATAACTCATTTCTTTGTGGATCCAGATCCTTTCTCTTTTCAGAGGGAATCCAGGCCCATGCACGTGAACCAAAAATGCGAAAGTGGGTCACTTTTGGTTTGAGGCTACTCCAAGCCTCCTAGAGGGTCTTATTCTTGACATATCTATGGGGAGATATATTTTGGATGTATGTTTCACAATTAAGTGCTTCGGCCCATAGTCTCTATGGTAGTGACTTTCCATGCAACATGCAAGATTCCATCTCCTTTAGAGATATGTTTTTCTTCTTAACGAATATGTTTTGTTGCGGAGTATAGGGAACTATATGATGCAACTAAATCCATAACTCATGGAAAATATCATGGATATCATGATTCACATACTCTCCCCCGTTATCAGTTAGAAGGACTTTGATCTTCTTTCCAGACTGTGCCTCAACGAGGGCTTCAAAATATTTGAGGTGTTGAAAGACCTCAGAAATTTTCTTGAGAAATTAGATCCATGTAAAACATGAGATATCATAAAAAAAATTAGAATAAACCTCGCTTTTTTGATGGATGGATGTGGAAAAGTACCCACAAGGTCACTGTGGATCAGATCTAAAGGTGCAGAAGCTCTCTGAGACTTTCCTTTATCGAATTTCTCTTGAGGGTGTTTTCCGAGAACATATCCCTCACATAATCCCTTGGATAAATGGATTTCTGGTAGTGATCCAGGTGGATATCAGTGGCCACCCAACTTTTCCAACTTGATCAAAACAATTTTCTAGCAATTTTGGCAATTTACTATTTTTAGTAGTTTTTAACTTCCGGGGCCATTTTTAGGGCCTAAATTAAGGTTTTTCAGGATCGAGCTTCTCAATGATATCCAAAGGCTCTAATTGAGCCCCCAAAATGAATCACATTGATGATACCTTTCCAACGGGCTATCGTGCGCCTAAAACGGAGATCGTATGAAAAAGTTACGACCCCGAGAAGTTGATGTACTAACTTACCTAAACGGGGCCCACATGACTTTTGGCGCTTCATCTCATAGGGTTAGGTTTTTGGATGTCTAGGGTTTTTGACATTCCTATTTATTGTAAAAATGCCTTTAGAGCCTCATTGTAATGATTTTCTTGCGAATGAGCGCAACCATCACATCTCTGCTTAGAGATAAGCCGCCACCATTCCACCAAGCTTGTTTTCCGCTGCATTTTATAGTTTCATCTTATTTTCTTATTGAATAGAAAATCAGTTTTACTGTATCTCTGTTATTCTATGTTAATAATATTTTAATAATCTGTATTCATTTCGTTATGCTCATAAAATCTGGATCATTGGTATCAGAGCAGTCTGCTCCTTGTCGTCTTAATGCATGTCCCCAACGAGGTCAGGGTATAAATAATTGGCTCTCGAGCTTGTTTCTCTTAAGGAGAAAATCTATCGCACACCCAAGAGACCTCTCATGGCAAGAGAAA
Organism: Picea sitchensis; assembly: GCA_010110895.2. Lineage (NCBI taxonomy): Eukaryota > Viridiplantae > Streptophyta > Pinopsida > Pinales > Pinaceae > Picea > Picea sitchensis. The sequence continues at coordinate 18,958 of SNQJ01S0161273.1, read as the reverse complement.
AGAAAGATGACCGGACAAAAGATCCTTTCAAAATGTTTCTTGAGGAATCCCTCACATAATAGAGGAACAAGATGATGGATAGTTTCATGCAAATCCTTTGGCGACTAACAATAGGCGACACATGTTCCTTGAGCGGAGGCGCCACCCCCTTCAAGGTACAAATCAACTTGGATATTCCTATATTTGAAGGTCATATAGATGCGAATGTTGTAGAAAAATGGTTGAATCTACTAGAAGGGCATTTTTCTGTCCATAACTTTTCGACTAGAGAAAAGATTACTTTTACACTCCTCAAAGTCGTTCCCCATGTAAAAGATTGGTGGGAAACGTTCTGTGAGAAAAATCAAACAGAGGAACCCTCATTATTTATAGTTGCGACCACCTGAGAATCCTTCGGGGATGTTATTAAGGAACAATACTACCCTGTCGGAAGTTATGATGACTTGTATACCAAATGGACCGCACTACGGTAAGAAAGAGACCAAGCAGTGCCAGAGTTCAAAAATATCTTTTATACCTTGCACACCAAGCTGGGTATCAAATATTCAGAGAAACATCTGGTTCTCAAGTATCGCAGTGATCTGCATAGATACATCCATACCGAAATAGAATTTCTAGACATCTCGTCCTTAAGCACAGCCTACCGATATGTCGTCAAAATCGAGCAGAAGCTCAAAGAAAAGATAGGGAAATTTTGGCCTGAGAACCCCTCACAACAAAATCCAAGAAGGGGTGGCCCCAACCCACAAAAAAAAGGACATAGCAAAGATGGAGAGTATCAGGAATACCAGTCCAAGCCGAAAGAAAAGAAGGACATCAAAAAGAAAAAGAAAGATACCGAGAAGTGGTGCGACTTCAATAAGTGCCCTTGGCATAACATTACTGACCACCTCTCAAAGCAGTCTCTGGTGGTCAAATTGAAAGCCTCTAAATTATATGTGGGTTCTAACTCTGAGTTAAAAACAGAAAGGGGAAGAAGGATCATTGACACAGAACCCAATGCCACCGTTGCTACCACCAATCTCCAGCCTAGTGAACCAAACGAGCCAGAAGAAGGTAAGCGCCTATTCCATTCACATATGTGGGTAAAAGGCACCCCACTGCACTTCATCATTGATAGAGGTAGATAGAAGAACCTCATCTCAGCATAGGTCATCAAGTGGCTAGCCCTGCCGACAACACCTCAACCACAACACTACACCATTAGATAGCTCTGCCAAGGAAGTGATCTCTACGTCATCCAACTATGTCGACTATCATATGACATCAAGCCCTTCAAAGACGAGGTATTGTGTCATGTTTCTCCTCTCGAAGTTTGTAATGTTATTTTGGGACAACCTTATTTATGGAAACGTCATGTTGTATATGAGTCTAGGCCTCATAGTGTTATTATTACTTTGAAAATGAAATTTTACAGGATACCCGAAGCAGTCCCTCCTATTTCTATTTCCTTGATCTCTGTCAAGCAATGTAGGAAGGCCATCTCTTAGACTGGGAAATTTGTCTTCTTTGTGATTCACTCTCAGAGTGAGTGAAATATTGTAGCCACATCTAGGGCCTCCATGACCAATCTCTCCACACAACAAAAGAAAGTGGATAAGGTCATGGAATAATACTCATATATCTTCTCCTCTCCTACCGGGGTACCTCTACATTTCCAGATAAAGCATCCCATCGATCTGACCCCAGACACATCGCTACCCAATGGGCCAGTCTACCACCACTCATTATTAGAAAATGAGATCAAGAGGCAGAACAAAGAAACTCTCCACAAGGGGCACATACGTCCCATCTCATCACCTTGTGGGAGCCCAATCGTGCTGGTGCAGAAGAAAGACAGGACCTGACAACTCTGCATTGATTACCGGGCCATGAATAAAATCACAGTATGAAACTGGTACCCGATTCCTCGAATCGATGGCCTCCTTTATTAGCTCACGAGGGAAAAATACTTCAGTAATATTGATATGAAGTCTGGCTACCACCAGGTCCCAATAGAATAGACAAATGTATGGAAGACCAAATTCAAGTCAAAAGAAGGTATCTTTGAATGGATGGTCATGCCCTTTGGTTTGACAAATTCTCCAACAACGTTTATGAGGATGATGGATGATATCCTATGACCTTTCACCAATAATTTTGTAGTGGTGTATCTGGATGACATCCTCATATAAACCAAGACTTGGGTGGAACACTTGCACCATAATCAATAGGTTCTACACACCCTGTGGCAGCAAAAACTATATACAAACTTGGAAAAATGCTCCTTCGACATGGACATGGTCCATTACTTAGGCTACATCATTGATAAGCATGGTGTGCTTCTGGATCCAACCAAGATCTAGGTCATCCATGACTAGCCATCCCCAACCGCACTTGCTGAACTTTAGAGCTTCTTGGAATTCACCAATTTCTATCACAGGTTCGTGTTGGGATTCTCTCATATCGCATGGACCCTCAGCCAAGTAACCAAGGGTGGAGGTAAGGAAAACTTTTTGTGGGGCCTGTCCCAACAACAAGACTTCAATGACTTGAATAAGCGTTTGTGCTCATCCTTAGTACTTTCATTGCCGGAACTACAACATCCCTTTAAGATCGAGACAAATTATTTAGACTATGTTGTAGGCATCGTTCTCACTCAACATGACCACCCCATGGCATATCATAGTGAGACACTATCAAATGTTGTCCGTAAGTACTCTAATTAAGAAAAAGAAATGTACTCCATTGTGCAATCCTGCTACCAGTGGAGACATTACATTCTTAAGAAGGAGACAATCATCCACTTTGATCATAAGCCACTACAGTTCATGAAGACCCAAGGAAAATTGTAGAATGACCACCATCAGAAGTGTTACACATACTTACAACAGTTCCACCTCAACATCAAGTATAAAAAAGGAAGTACCAACTGATTTTTTGATTTCCTTAGCTGACCTCCAGTCATGACACTCACCACGTTAATAGAATATTGAGGCCACGATACCTCCGAATGGCCCCACCTCTATGATACAAACCCTGACTTCTCCACCACCTACCAAATGTTGGGTGCCAACTCAGTGGTCGATAATTTCCATATTCCATATGGGTTGTTGTGCCATCTAGTCCATCTCTGCATTCCATCAAGTGAGCACGCGAAGATGATTTGGGAATATCACTACAGTCGAGTGGTAGGACACTTTGGCATCAAAAAGTCAGTGGAAGTGTTGAAGAAACATTTCTACTAGCCAAAACTTCGATAGGATGTTGACAAGTATATCAGGTCCTGCACCGCCTATGCTATTTCCAAACTGACCACTAAGAAACAGGGCATGTACACCACTCTGCCTACTCCTTACTGGCCGTGGGAATCCATCTCAATGGACTACATGTCGTGCCTCCCATCCACCAAGAGGGGAAATGACTGTGATTTTTTGGTTGTTGATCATTTTTCCAAGATGGCGATTCTATCCTCCTACAAGAAGAACATCACAGTAGAAGCCACTACCAAGCTCTTCTTTGAACGAGTATGGGTAAATTTTTGGATCCCACAAACCATTATCTCAAACTATGACAGTCGATTCCTCAGCACATTATGGTCGAGCCTCTAGTCATTATTGGATACCAAGCTCAACAAATCCACTGCCTTCCACCACCAGACATATGGCCAAACTGAGGTCGTCAATCAGATGATCATACATATCTTACACATGTACAATTCAAAACACCACTGCACATGGTATGAGAGTCTTCCCTATGTCCAACATAGCTACAACCGATCCCTGCATAGCTCAACTGGCCACAACCCCTTTCAGGTTGGGTTGGGATTCCAACCATTGGGGCCCATGGATGTTGCACTACCCCTGGTGACCACCTCAGACAACTCGTCCCTTGCTCCACTAGAAGCTGACAAAACCACCTGGTTAATTGAGTGGATCCAACAAATCTACCAACAAGTTCAAGATATTCTACAAAAGTCTAATGCCAAGTACAAGCAGTGCCATGATCAACATCGGGTGCCACATAAGTTTTAGGTGGGAGACAAATTTTGGTTGCACTTGTAGAAAGAACGCCTTATAGGGCCCCATAGGAAGCTTCGCACACTCCGCTATGATCCATACACCATCACCAAGGTTGTGGGTGACAATGCGTTTGAGCTCAGCATTCCCCCTTTCCTTGGCCTGCACCAAGTCTTCAACGTGGCTCTCCTTTGGTCTTATTTCCCACCATTATTGGACACCTCAGAGATAGAAGAGAAATTGAAACCAACAAATATCAAACCTGACTACATGAAACAGGAATCCAATGATCATATTATGGACACACATATCAAGGACACTCAACAACAAAGGATCCATCTTTATCGAGTCGTCAAAGCAGGGCAATTTCTGCACCAAGGGAAGTGGCTCACCCGAGGCCAAATTCAGCAGAAATTTCCTCTTATGATGGGGTAAATGAATGAAATGGGTACCATTGATTCCTAAAGAGGGAGGATTGATCCAGGTGGATATCGGTGGCCACCCACCATTTCCAACTCGCTCAAAACAGTTTTCTGGCAATTTTGGCAATTTACTATTTTTAGTAGTTTTTAACTTTTGTGGCCATTTTGAGGGCCTAAATGAAGTTTTTTCAGGATCGAGATTCTCAATGATAGTTGATGGACCTGATTGAGCCCCCAAAATGAATATCCTCGACGATACCTTTCCAACTGGCTATTGTGCGTCTAAAACAGAGATCGTGTGAAAAAGTTACGACCTAGGGAAGTTGATGTACTAACTTACCCAAACGGGGCCCACATGACTTTTGGCGCTTCATCTCATAGGGTTAGGTTTTTGGATGTCTAAGGTTTTTTTCATTTCTGTTTATTGTAAAAATTCCTTCAGAGCCTCATTGTAATTATTTTCTTGCGAATGAGCGTAGCCGTCACATCTCTTCTTAGAGATAAGCCGCCACCATTCCAACAAGCTTGGTTTCTGCTACATTTTACAGTTTCATCTTATCTCCTTATTGAATAGAAAACCAGTTTTATTGTATCTCTGTTATTCTATGTTAAGCATAGTTTAATAATCTGTATTCATTTCATTATGCTCATAAAATCTGGATCAGGTAGACCATCAACCAATATTCTCTTGCTAATTTGTTGTATGTATCTGAAATTCAAATGTCCAAACTTTTCATGCCATATCCTACTACTTTCATCAACATGAGTAAGAAGTAAAGAAAAATTAGGTTCAATGAATTTGTAAAATGTATACAATCTATAATTATTATTTACCTCATCGGTTGCAACTCTGGAGTTGGTTTGCATGTCATAGATGCCCACGATATTTGCTGTGAATATAACTTTATTTCCAGTGCCAAAATTCGTCATCTGATACATGGAGAGAAGGTTGACAGAAAGTTTGGGAACATGCAACAGATTCTCGAAGCTTCTTTTGGTGAGTTCAATCCTTCCTTTTCCCGTGACTTCGACATAAGATTTTTCCCCCATCGAAATAGGAGGACCTTTGCATGCATCCAATTAAGAATAGACTACTTTTGAGGCAGCTATGTGATGTGATGCTCATGAATCTACGATCCAAGCATCATGAGAGGAGTTTATGGAAATCAAGGCATGGCTAGAATTTCCTTTCTTGGGATTCTGATCTTCTGGATTCTTCTTCTTGGCACCCTCGGGGATGCGATCTCCAAGGTTTTTTTTATGAAGTATTTGAGTCATTATATATATTTTTTCTTCATGCATGCGGATTCTGGATGGAATCCTTTGTGTCAATACGTGCATTTCTCCCCTTTTATTCCCTTTTCAATTTTGGATCCAGAGGAATCGGTGAAGGGTTTTGTGTACCCTTCCTTCTTCAAATGTGCATGAGATTTCCTTTTCTCTTTATCTTTAGATTTCTGATATTTGTGGCTGGCATATTGCATAGTGAGTGCATGCACCTGTGGGACTTTGATTTTTCCCATGTTGATGAGCTTGGTTTTCTCTTGTGTCAGGGATTCGATAAAGTCCTAAAGAGAAGGCATATTCTAGGTGGGTCCAGAGGAGAATATGACATATTGGAATGTGGATACAAATAAAAAGAATTCAGGACCAAGTTTGGAGAGAATGGTGAGAACCATTTGTTTCTCCTCCTTGAATTTTGTAAAGAAATCTTGGATATTGTCGAAGATTTTTGGATCCAATGTGAGAAATTCCACGTCTAGCATGTGTCCCCTCATCTCATCCTATTTTCCAAATATCCCTTATAAGGTGTTCCAGGATTCATTGGGAGTCTTACAGRAAGATATGTGAAAAATGAGATCGGGAGAAATAAGACTTCACATTATTTTGAGTGCTTCATCCATTCACTTTAAGTATTTGGATTTTTCWATGGATTATTTCGGTTCTGTATATGTATTCAAGGTTAACCTGTACAATCCTCTGGTTTGAATTTGTATGGATATTTTATCCTTCCATGAAAAGTAGTTGTAAGGTGTAAGAATGAATTCTTTTTGGAAATCCATCTTTTCRTTGTCTTCAATCTTTTGTACATGCAAAAACATTTTGGTGKAGATTTTTCTTAGCAGCTCGTCGAATCTGATACCATGTAAATATGTTGAACCTGCACAGAATAGATCTATATAKAWAATACTACACACATTTGTAGACAGAAATTAAGAAAGWAGAAGAAGGAGAGAAAGAATGTAAGAATTCTCATTAACCGTAATGAATAATGAATAATTTACAAAAKATATACTYTGTATGACTCAATAAATGAGCACTGGAGAAGAACCAATGCATCATATTGGTGGTMTAGAGTGATATGGACACACACCAACAATTACGGTAGTGAACTTCCACCTATTCTAGTCTCTCAGGCAGTTACGGGAGTGAACTACGACCTAGCTGAGTTAACTAGTCAACTAGTCTTCAGTTAACTGACTGAATAGAGTGTAGTGAGGAGTATATCAAGGAATCAAGGGTAATGCGACAATATGGTGATAATCCCAAGAAAAGTGCGCATTATCATGGTGATGATCCCAATGTTTCATGGTGACAAAACCAATGTAGCATATAGACTCAACTCAACTAGTCAAACTGAAGTGTCAACTGAAAGAGAATACTCTCCAGGTGGAATATTCTCCCCTAAAATATAGGAGACTCGATAATGACTAATTATGACTAATAAACAAGGAAAAACCTTAGGAAAATAAAATCCTAGGTGTGTGTGAAGTAACTCAAACAATTTAATCCTTCTAAGAGTCAGTTTCTCCAATGTTGGTTTATTTAGAGAAACAATATCCTCCAGAGTACTCAAGTATTTAGACAGTGTTTTCATAAAGACCTTTATCATGGTATCTGGCTTAACTGGTTGTAATAGGTGTTGATATGAGGTTTGTGGAGACAATGGTGGCAGTTTCAGTTAATTCCCTTCTTTATTCCTGTTGTTGTGTACTTTTTCTACCAGTTCGTCTGACACCAGGTTCTTCCCAAGTTCATATAACTTTGGAAATTAGATGCTTTTTTATCAATTCTTGTGTTTCTTTATGGATCCTTGAGAATATCTCCATAGATATGGTGACTTATTTATCAAATTTATGTCCTATCTTCTGGAAATCATCCAACACATACAAATTTGTCTTTCTTTCCATCTTTGACAGTCGATATAACTCAAGTGGTGCATCTGGATTTTCTTCTATCAATCTGTCTATGTTGGTTATGACTTCACGAATGATGTTATACTATGTCATCTTCTCATGTACCGGGTTGTTTTGATCAATGATTATTGAAACTACATTCTAGAAGAGGTGTAGGTGAGGAAACATATCAATAATGGCTCCTTCCAAATGGTTCTTGACTTTTTGAATCTTTGAAAGCTTCTCTCATCAATCTTGACCTGTTGAATTTTTTTTTCTAGCTCTTTGATCCTTGCCTCTTTCTCTTTGTCTTGTTGGAACAATATTTGTATGTTTTCTACATTAGTGTTCATAAATGCAAAGTTGGTCATATCTATTACTATAGGATATTCTCTGACATCTCCCATCATGGGAACATGGGTTACAATCAAGATCGATGCTCCTTCTGTTACCGACACTTTCTTCACCTTCTCCTGCAAAATCCTACATGTATTGTTTTCATAGGTGAAGATCATTAGGTTTGGTACTTCACTCGACTGAAATGGCTCTCAAATCCAAATTCCTAATCCATGGCCTGATAGATCCATTTCTACACCATCGCTAGAGATTTTCATAATGTTTGTTTACATGGGATGTGTGTCCCCTCCCCTGTCTTCTACTACTTTATGTTGCCTTTATTCTTCAAAAAAATTGTCAAATTCTTCTTTAGCTTTCTTTTTCACTTGTTATGCTATTTCTTTTTCTACTATTTCCTTTTTCTCGTGTTCCTTTCATTTGGATTCTTTCTCCGTTGCAACATTTGCTTCTACTTCAGATTTAGATTTTTCCTTTTCACCCTCAATCTTCCACTTCTTCTTTACCACACCATTCTTATTTTTTAAAACCTTCTCTTTGTATCTCCTCTTTTTATAAACTAGTAATTCTTCTTCTTCTTCTACAGATACTGAGTGCATTGAGATTGAAATGGGGGAGGATCGCTCAACTTCTTCTTTCTCTGCTTTCTTCTTGGCTTCTTCTCTTTATTTTTCTTCATCTGCGATCATTCCTCTCGGCTATACATGCATGTTGAATATGAAGTCATCATATCTGTGGGTGTTATGATGTACTTATTCCTCTTCCCAAAGATCTGTGGTATACTCCCAAGGTAGACTGATCTTATTGAAATTATCTTTAACCATGTTTTTGGAATCATGCCTCATGTACCTCTCTTCCCATAAGAGATAGGAAATGAGGGTTCTTACTTCTTCTTGTTCTTGATTATTTTTTTCGAAGAAATAATTTCCCACATATAATGGCACTAGAGGCGAAATTGATTTCTTTAGTCGGTATAACATCCCCCCAACTCCATGTATTATAGTTTGATATGCTACTTCTTGGAGAAAATGTTTGTTGGGTTTGAACCGTGGAATAAAAGGGGGTGGTTTCATTGTTCCATATATTATTATATAAGTATTGTTTTCCATGAGGTACCAATCCATGATTCTTCTTATAACTTCCATGGATTTTTCAATCATGGAGGAGGGGTGCAGAAGATGAACATGTATAATGGAGCCATAAATCCTTTAATAATCCATATGATATTTGTATTCCTGGAGTTTCTTAAAATATATGTGGATTGAAGGGTCGGATGGTATCCAATTCCACCCCATATCAAGGTACTTGTGAGTTGTGTACATGATTTGCAAGAGGTATGAGGACATATGGAAGCTCGGGAACCTTCCATGTTGTGCTTGATTCACCATGAAGATAACTGTAGTGAGGTTATCAGATATGGTTTTGTCCTAATTAAATGAAGTCCTTGCATCTACACAGTAGTATATTAGAGGCATATAGGGCAACAAGAATTATGTTGCGTCAGGTTCCCCAAAAAATATGCATAGCATGGCTACCAAGTACTAGTAGAGTCTTCTCAAGGAACTTGTGGGTATCCACTTTTAGGTCTGTCATTAAACTTATTATATTCCATATACCACTTTGGGAACAAGTCCTTATGTTTGTACTCAAATTAGATGAGGAGTTTACTATCCAACCTTTTGATCCCCTCTTCAATGTGATAGCAATTGGCCAAATTCTCGGGTCTAAATGAAGCTATGGGTTCTTTCCTCGCATTACATATGTATCTATTTTTTACGTCGGTGTTCTTCAAAATCTATGAGATAACATGTATGAAGGGGAATACTTTTGGGTTTGTCACTACTCTGAAGATAAAATGTTTCCTGATATTCTTAAAAACTTGGAGTTCATCCAGATATTTGGTTTCAATGGAGAAATTATATTTTTTGAACATATGATATAACTCTCCCTATTTCAACATTTCTCCATCCTTATCTAGTTATCCTGATGTGTCATCATACATAGCTACAAGTATTTTTGGCTCTCCTTCCATTTGTTGGGAACTTCTAGAGGCCTTGGCTCCGAATACCTTGCATGTTGTTTGATTTCGAGGTGACATGTTCAAACCTGCCAGAAGAGATGAGCTTAGTACATATATTAAGATATAACATGTAATTTAATGCAACTAAAGAATTTGAAATATGAGAGGAACAATTGGAACGATTTTTGAACATAGAATCATCCACTAAATATGTGGAGGCGATGGTAGGCATGCTTGACTCACTTGGTAAAAAAAATGGGAAGGAAAGGGTGAAAAATAAGCTTTGAAAGGAAAAATTGGAAGTCTGGATATTAACTCCTATAATGCAAATCGAAGGAATTTTTATTAAATTCTCTGATACATATGAGAGAAAAGGATCTAATTGGAAAGGATAGGAACAACTCCTCTAATGTTCATCGGAGGAGTTAGTTCTAACTTTTCCAATAACCCTTCATAAGAGTTTGTGTTTGAGTTTCTGAATCCTTATGAAATCAATGAAGTTAATTGTAACTCCTATGATTATATCGTAGAAGATAAAATGAACTCATTAGATATGATCATAGGAGTTATCATTGAATGGTCCGAGTTACCGAAAGGTGTGAATTTGTTTGTGACTCCTTCGATCATATCATAAGAGTTAACAATAACTCCTTTGATACGATTGGAGTTACCTACAACACTCTCGATGGAATGACATTGAAGGGTTTTATGGAGAGTGGGTGAGGGGTCTTATCATTTCACACTAGGAATGATTCTGGGATTGGGGTTCCAATGGATAACCTATCAATTAAAGGAAAAAGATAAAGAAGGTTAGAAAAAGATGTGGAAGGAAAATTTCTCTAAGATAAGTTAGGGTGCAAGTAGCTATATAGCCACAGAGGAAACTAAGGAAAGGGAAGGATGTCGATTAAGGGATGAAGTGGAGAATAAAATTGTAGGAAAGAAAAATAAATGAGTGAGAAGCTCTAACCCTAACCCTAGAAAAATGAAAAGATTCCCTTACCTGGAAACCTAGTGCCACGTGGAGGGTGCTGACGGGATATGAGTTCAAATAAGAATGGATTGGCATTATCTAAGTCTCGTAAATCTCTCTCACCTCGTCTTCTTTAGCCAATTAAAAAAACTCGATTTTTCATTATTTATATAGGCCAAAGAATATATTTTCATTAAATGTGTGGTTGGCGTGATAATTAACGTCGGAGGACCTGAGAGGAATTCCTTCGACGAACATTAGAGGACTTAGTGAAAATTACTCTGATGTTGATTAGAGGACTTGCATCTAAGTATTCTTATGACATTTTGGACCTTGGGGGAAATCCCTCCAATATGAATTGTAGGAGTTAAAACTAACTCCTTCGATTCATATTGAAGGATTTTATATTAACTTGTGTGAAGGGCATCAATGAAGGACAAAGGAACTTCTTCGATATGAATCAAAAGAGTTAGAAACAAATCCTCTTATTCACATTAGAAGAGTTAATTTCAAATTGTGTGATAAGTGAGTTGTCAATGTAAAATAAGGGAAATCATCTGATGTGAGTTGGAGGAGTTAAATGTAACTCCTCAGATTCACATCGAGGGAATTATATATAACCTTTCCAAATTATTATAACTTGCTCAAAAACTAGAATTTTCAAGTTCTTTTTTTTCTAGGTGTTTTTTTAGGGTGAACAAGATTTCTCTAACAGACTTGAGGAAAAGAGAGGTCAAAAATATATTTCAAACAAAAAAACGAGGGGCTCCATTTTCTAAAGAATATGTAAATAAAGGAAAAAATGGAGGGTTTTAGTTCTTGTCACAACACACTGTCAGTTCAATCATTCAATTGAGATAACTCCTAGAGAGTTTTAGCATAACGAGCCAATGTATTGGTTCTCTCTTCTGGAAAATGAGGAAATCAAGTGCTAGATCCAAGATTTGATCCAAAAAGGGAACATTCAACCAAGCTCCTCACCCTGCGGAATCCCAATTGTGCTTGTATAGAATAAATATGGGACCTGGAGACTTTGTGTTGATGAGAGAGATTTGAATAAAATCACAATCAAGAATCGATACCCAATTCCCTGAATTAATGACCTCCTTTACTAGCTCAAGGGGGTCAAGTATTTTATTAAGAATGATAGAAATTTTAGCTACCACTAGGTCTCCATAGAACAAATTGATGTATGGAAGACCACTTACAAGTCTAAAGAAGGTATTTTCTAGTGGTTGGTCATGTCATTTGGCTTGAAGAATTCCCCAGTCACCTTCATGAGGTTGATGGCTGACATATTGTGGCCCTTCACCAATTCTTTTGTGGTTGTATATATGGATTACATCCTCGTCTTCAACAATATTTGGGAATAACACTTGCAAAACATTCAACAGGTCCTCCACACTCTACAACAACACAAGTTATATGATAACTTAGAGAAATTCTCCTTCGGTGTGAATAAGTTCCAATACATCAGATACATTGTATATGAGCATGGTGTGCATGTCGATCCAACCAATATCCAAGTCATTCCTAACTGGCCATCCCCAAAAACACTCACCAATCTTTGGAACTTCTTAGGCCTCACCAAATTATATCACAAATTTTTATTTGGGCTCTCCCATATTGCATGGGGTCTCAGCCAAGTGAACAAGGGTGGTGGTAAAGCCAAATTTGTGTGGGGAATATTACAACAGAAATATTTGATGATATGAAACATCAGTTATGCTCATCCCCAATGCTCACCTTACCCGATCTACAAAAACCATTTGAGATCGATATTGATTCTCCTGATTATGTTGTTGGTGTCATTCTCACTCAACATGGCCATCTAATGGAATATCATAGTGAGAAACTATCAGATGTCATTTATAAGTACACCACCTGTGAAAAATAAATGTATTTCATCATACAATCCTACCTCCAATGGAAGCATTTCATTCTAGGGAAGGGGAAAATCATCCATAAAGAACAAAGGCCTTTGCAGTTCATGTATACACAGGGAAAATTGTAGAATGAACACCATCAAAAGTTGTCCACATATTTGCAGTAGTTTCACCTCAATAATAATTATAAGAAAGGGAGAACCAATCATGTCCTTGATTTCCTTAGTCGACCTCCATTTGCAGAACTACCCATTTTTCTTGACTCTTGCGGGAATTATGACATCCCCACTATAATTCCCAATTTAATTAATTCTTATGTCTATATAATATGTGGCTAATACCAAGTGATGCAATATGTGAATTGTATATCCATGTTTTAATAATAAAATGTGATGTCAACTGCTAAGGGGACATGGAAAAGAGATAGGGGATAAATTAATCAACAAGAGTGAGAAGACTCTAGGATAATGGCCAAGAGGGTTCCAAGGGGGAAATACCCATGCATATTAGTTCAACCCATTTTTCTAAAATGGTCATTTGTATATGAACCTTCCAAACTCTGATTGATTGCTCCCAAAGCCAATCATTGAATACATGTAAGAGGGTGGGTGTGAGTGGTCACATACAAGAGTTATTGGGATCATGGGGGTTGATTAAAATCACCTTTGAGAAGAGTGTGAGTCAAGAAAGGAAAGAAAAAGGGAGGAAATTCATATGGGTTGGGCCAATAGTTCTTAGACATGAAGTTTTTGGTGCATGAGAGAAAGTAGAGAGAGAGAAATAGAGTTGGAAGATGGTGCAGCCATGGAGGGTGAATTCTAGAGAAAGATGGAACATATTTGGATATTTTTGGAGCTGAAGATTGAAGAG
>SNQJ01S0161272.1:0-21609 GCA_010110895.2 Picea sitchensis | reverse complement strand
CATCTCTTACTTACAAACTGTCATGCATCGTATATGCAAGAGTAGTGCTATAACTGCTAAGGAGTTGTAGTTCTTTGAATGTCACAATTCGAGATTTCAAGATACTTAATTAAGTCACCAAGATATCCTACTTCTCAAATTGTAGGAAAATAAATATCATGTTTGTAGGAAAAGGAAATCACACTTGCAAAAAGTAAATCTCTCTTGTGAAAAGTAAATCACACTTTATAGAAAGTAAATCACAATTGTGAAAAGTAAATTACACTTTCCAGAAAGTAAATCACACTTTCAGAATGAAAATCACGGTGACAGAAAGTAAATCATGCTTGCGTAAAGGAAATCACACTTGTGGAAAGTAAAGTTATGCTAACATATAATGGTGACTTGCTCAAGTAAAATGATGATCTTGTCTTGTTGTAGCAGTTACACGTTCGTACTCCCAATGTTAATTTACAAAACTAATAATATCAATCCCAAGTTGTTGAGGAATGAAATTATCACAAATCTAAAAGAAAACATAATATAGTAAATGTGCAAGGGGAGTTGCAGCAACTGAGCTGCAGAAAAAATTTACAACGATGCGAGTTGTAGAAATGAGAGTTGCAATAACGAAGCTACAACACAAAAGCTATAGCAATATGAGTTTCAATGATGGGATTTGTGGTAATTGTTTTGATTGCAAACTTCCATAAATCAAATCAACACCAAGTTGCAGCTTAAGATTGCAGGACTCATGAAATAAGGGAACTAAACATTAATCACACATGAATTGCAATTAATTATTCTATGAAATATGTAATTGCAACAAATTAAGAAACAAAACAACTACATAATTAAATTAATAGAATCGAAATGATAAATAATACTCCTTGTTGTTCCAAAGTATGTACCTAAGGCTTAGAAAGTACAATGTCTAGGCATTCGAAAGTGAGTGAAGAGTAAGAAGGAGGAGAGCATCAACCTTCGGGAAAGGAAGCTAAGGTTGATTTCTAGGTTGTCGTTGTCGCGCTTCTAACTGTTCCTGGATGTTTATGTCTCGTTCAATTGTGGCCCATGAACGTTCAAGTTCTACCCGGGTGGTGGTTGTTTTAATTATAATATCAAAGAGATTTAAAGTGATATGGGTTTGGTCCGATAAGTCGGGTTTAATATTAGTTTGTCTTACAATGGGGATAGTCATAGAGGAATAGTAAATTAAAAGTGAATTCGAGGTTTTTTATGCTATATCTATTTGATCTTATAAAAGAGAACTTTTGAATTCAATATCAAAGATAAAATGCAAACCAAAGGCCTTTTTCCGTAACTGAGTTATATTTTAAATAAATGATGTGTGAAATATGAGAAAAACATTAAGTTGTCTATAAAGCAAGGCTCCTATCAAGGGAGAATCTTACCCTGTAAACAGAAAAAGAAATCTGACGATAAGAAAAGAAAATATAAGAAGGAATCTGAAAAGATAAGAAAAGAAGGAATTTGACAAAGCATAAAATATGACAATCTAAAAGGCTCACAGGTCTTGTACCTGCTAATAGGTGATACAGAGGAAAAACTGTAAACGATATAGATGACTAAAAATTGATCACCATAGTAGAGGTTTTACTAAATTGCAATGAAACATTCATCAGACATATATAAGGGAAATGAAATTAAATACGAAATTACAGAGAAAACAAACTCATAACACAGTCTTGATGGAATCAGGAGTCTCCAGATTGCTTTGTATTAATTCTAAAAAAGGAGATAGTCTCTATTACAATTGACCAAAAAGGTCCATCCCTTGTTCTTTCTTCAAAATGTATATTTATACAAATTTCTATATGTTGGAATCTCAATCGTTCCAGAGGTTTTCGGTTACAAAAAAGGAGATTAAATGTTTTAATTCTTTGTCTCTGTCCTTATTTGGTACCGGAAACCTTACTCTTCACATGCTCCGTGCAAATGATGCACTTCTCCACTAGATGGGATATCAACTTAGAAGGTTATGCTTGATTATTGGCCTCGAAAGTGTAACAATCCTTCACTAATTGTGGCAACTTTCCTTCCACCTGTTGGTCTTTGGCGCTGATAGAACATAATTGTACACTTAGTTTAATTAGCCATTTATCTATTTGTACTATGTTCGTCTGGGTTATTTGTGATATTTCAGCCAATTCTCTTTCTTCATTTTCCTTGATCCTAAGCATATGCTTGGCTGTATTGATCTGGCCAGGTATTTCAGTGTTGCTTTCATCATCGGAACCCAACCAACTCCCATCTAGAAAACTGAAGGTTTCTTCACAAGATTTTCTTACCTCTTTAGCTTGTTGTCTGCCTTCAGATATGTTACGCTCCCATTCTTTCAACAAGATGTAACCTTGGGTCTGTTCTAAGATAGAAAACCTGGAACTACTGTTTGTTTCCCTTCTTGTCGTGGTTATAATAGCCTCTTGGAAAGCAATCCGAGCCGCCCCAACATCTTTTTCTCTGAGAATGAGGTTTTCCAATACTCGATCAATGAGTTCACAGTTGTTTTGAATCATTTCCACCTTAGCAAGTAGACCTTGTTGAGCTGCTGACACTCTTTTTCTAATTTCTATAGCTTGGGATTGAAATATCCCGATATCGATGACCTGGCTTTCGGCGAAGTCTAATTTGGCTTGTACCTACTCTATCAATTCTCCTTGCTAGCCTATTTGTATCTAACTTGTCTGAGCCATCAGTTGTGTCTGTTCGATATCAGCTTTGAGCCACTCGATTTCCTTTTGATCAGTTACTCTAGCTTGTTCTAAACCTATATTCATCTGATCTTTGGCAGAGGACTCTGTTGTAGCTAGTTTAGCCTCTAATGTTTTGATCAAATGATTTTTTCGCTTCAGCTGATCCATTAGGGTCCCGACTGAATATTGGTTGGCTGTAGCGAAAGCCCCCAATGTTCTTGCTATTTGAGTTGCAAATTCCTCCTTTTTCATAGCTCTCCCATCAGTTAAAATTTTAAATTTCTTTGATACTGTACCCGCCTCTTGGTAAAGTTCTTGTTTCACGATAGCCTTTCTCTTCTTATCGAAGAAGAACTCATTCAGAGGTATCTCTTCCATTTTTATGGGCGTTAATTCTTCACCGAAAACCCAACCTATGTCTGGGACCCCCTTCATGGACTATAGG
The DNA here is from genome assembly GCA_010110895.2 of Picea sitchensis. NCBI lineage: Eukaryota > Viridiplantae > Streptophyta > Pinopsida > Pinales > Pinaceae > Picea > Picea sitchensis. The sequence continues at coordinate 18,468 of SNQJ01S0161272.1, read as the reverse complement.
GGGGTAACAAAAATGATGGGATTGACGACCTGCTTAGATGATTTCCCTGTAGTAACAACCGAGGTTGGCTCGCTTAGAGGGTTGGAAGTCTCGGCTTCCTGTTTTGGGCCCCTAGTTTTCTCTTTTTTGTCCTATTGTTCTTCTTGGCCAGGTGTTGAATCTTTGGAGCCTTCGGCTTTCGTTTACTGCACCTCTATGGTTATTAGATTCTCACCCCGTAATATCGAGGGAAGGAAGCTCTATCGATGTTCTTGGAATTTGAAAACATCGGCCCTCTCTTTGAGCGACAGGGCTTGTATCCAAGCCAATAATTTGGCATAAGATCTCGCGCCTCGGAAAATGTCATCATGAGGCAAATTCTCATGCTCAAATCTTTTAAGGCCACAACTAGCCAAGTGATTACTCATGACCCTGTGTGGTTCGTGTTTCTTGAATTCAATGTGGACCAATTTAATATCTTCCAATATTGTTGCCTCGACCTTTGCATGCCCAAAATCTAATAAAGAATAGGTATTTAAATGAATGGGGAAAGGTGGCCATACCTTCTTTGAAAATCCTTTAAGCTCTTTTCTTATGCCACAAATCACGGTTTGCCTGGCGATCTCACTACAAGCCAGCCTATCGGGTATAAATAATGGTAGAGAATGTGGAGGGACAAAAGAGCCAAAAACCCTGATGTATGAAAATTATTCCTCCACGTACCAGTCGGCCACACTGCTCAAATTGGTCGCGGTGCTATCTGAGATCCTGGACAGTGGATTACCGAAGATGGTGACATGCATCGGTACCATTACCCAATTGAAAATTTCATATATGAAATCTAAGGCCTTATCCTCCCAAATCTTTGAATGGTAGACATGGATAGGCTCAGCATCTGATGGAGCCCAGATCCATCTCATTAAGGGAAAAGGTGTCATGAAATACACGGTGTCCATGATGTATGCAGATATAAAAAATGAAGCAGCCTTCCCTCTCACCCTTTGGGTCCGATATTCTGTAATCTAACTGGTTAGACTATCTGACAACAGTTTGTCCCAGTCGAAGGAACAACCTTCCACGACTGTATGCATCAGAGGCACCAATGGGAGGAAAAAATGTGTGGTGTCCTCCCTCCCATACAATCTACAGGTCACCATTTCTATGTATTTGAACTGTGGATCCAAAGAATATATGGAATAAACTCCGTTGCTATCTTCCCTGAACTTCGCGGGGTGTGAGACCCAATCCTTGATCAAATCGGATAATATTTTTCCATATTGCTCGCATTCCTTCAATTTAAAATCCTCCAAAAACTCATCATTGTATGTGAAGTTCGACGTGGGTGGCAACTTGTACATCACCTGTAAGTGTTCTGGTCTAAAGTTCCCAATAGTGACCTTTTGCTCACTAATGATGGTTCTGGTCAGGATATCTACACGATCTAGCACCCATCAGATCATGTCATGGTAAGGAAGAATACATGGACTAGCCACTACTTTATGCATCTCTACTTGGATGATGATCTTGTATTTGGTGGCCAAGTCGTCCTTCTCGTTGTCACTCGAATCATCTGAACAGTTCACCAAATCAGATTGCAAAACCTCGAAGATGTATGACCAGGTTTGGACAGAATCGACGCTGCGTGGTGAAGTATCAGAAACATTATCAGAGCCTTGTCCTAAAATCTTAGCACTTGCCTTGGACACTTTTCGTGGGGCCATGACAGAGGACTGTGACTTAGCTCTCCTATAATAAAAATGTGTATACATACATAAATCAACTTGCTGAGAAAAACTTCTTTGCGGAAAATAGAAATGAGCTTTATGAACAGAACAAAAGGAAAAAGATCTATATCTTCAACCATTTAAAACCTCGACGTCCTTATGAATAGAATGGTCAAATAATTTTTAGAGATATATTTAACAATAAAAACCATATCCTTACTTGTCACTTCGCCTCATTTCCAATTAATGCCATAAATTTCAACTGTTCGTGACACAAGTTGGCACAAGGAACATTTAAATTTACCTCATAGACTGTGTATATTATTACTTGTATTAAACATTGATTAAGTTGGCTTAGCTTCTTTAATCAAAATTTCTTAAACTTTAATCAACCTTTTGGTGCTCACCGTATCGGGAGTTTTCACCATAACCTTTCGAGCCCCTAAAACCTGAGATCACGATGATGCAATCTAGTTAAGCAAAAATGTAATCTAGATAAAATGTTTGATTAATCATGTTTAGTTAAAATCATGACTTCATGACTCGGGACTTCGAAGGTAAAGTTCCCAAGAAGAGCATATGCCGAGTCGTGAAATTCCGAGATCACGATGATGTGATCTAGTTAAGCCAGAAGGTAAACTGGGTTAAGTGTTTAATTAATTTATATTTAAGTAATATCACGAATTCGCGATTCGGGGCTTCGAAGGTATAGTTTTTGGGAGAAACGCATGCCGAGTTACAAAATCCCAACAGACTTTAACTATGGTTAAAATCTATTCACCCCTGACACTAACCCGGGTAACTTGTGCGAACATCTCACAACTTCACCTATCAGAGTTGCGACGGTGGGACTTTTGGGGAGGGAAAACGTCGAGACGCGAAATACTAACAGTGCTTCAATAAGGTTTAAGGAACTTTACTCTCGGCACTAACCTGGGTAAACTTTCAAGGTTACTTCGCGACTTTGTACATTGGGGCTTAAAAACCGTGTGACTTATAATTCCCGAAACATGATATCCCGAGGTAAGGAAAAGTGAAAAATCTTATTCATGGTTAAAAAGAAATGGTATTAGGAATAAAATGACCCTCACCACTTTGCATATCGGGACTACTGAGATTTTCCAAGGGTAAAGGTCACGAAGTAAAAGACAACTTAAATGACCAACCTTTGATTGCAATAATTACGCTTAAAACTAGTTGAAAAAGGTGGCTCCAACATACGCTCCAACTAGGGATCCCGTCTCCCTACAAGATGGGAAGAATAGTAGACCACGTGCCTATATTGGGTAAATGGAGTCATTGGTTTCACTTCTGTGAAACTCGCTTTAAGGAAAAGATAAACAAAGGGAAGAAGAGACTTTGTCTTTCACTTCTGAAAATATTTTCAACACTCAAAAACATTTCACACTCAGTTGTAGTCCCTTTCACGACTTTCTCTTTCTCTTTACTGAATTTATGTCTGCATTTAGGTGATCAGAACATTCCTAGGAAATCCAATAGATCTTGTGGCTTTTGATTTGCATCAAACGAAGTTTATTACATGTTTTTAATCGGGGATCCCTATTCAAACTTAGGACGTAGATCTGGTTTCGAGAAAATTGATTACCAAAGGAGAGTGAGATTCATGCATAACAGCCTTACAGATATCTCAGATATTGCTTCACTTCCAGTGAGCCTGTTCAGTACCTCGGTGAATTTATCTAGCCCTTTTTGCTGAATTTCCTTTCACCACTTCGAAAAATATTTATGCGTTTAAATGCTGAGACAAGGGCAATCATTTCTGAATTTCCTTTCATCATCTCTTAAGACTGGATGTACAATTAAATATGACTTTCCTTTCACCATCTGCCTTATAATTTACTTTTTAAAACATGAAGTGGGGGTAATCAGTTTGTATGAGGGGTGATATCTGTGTAATATTTTGCAATGGAGGTCTGTCAACTTACTTTGATTACTCGTTACAAACCTTTCCTTAACTTTCACAACACCTTAGCTCGTAGGGAAAAAGGGGAAAACATATTTCTAGGAGTTTTCCTTCGAGCAAGCCTCAATCTTTCGAAACTGTTGAAAAACCTAGAATAGTCAGGATCAACCTACACATGACTTTGTTTAGTAGGAGACTAAGGAGTTGTGAAGACCAGCTTACTTTCCAAAATATGCTTTATAGCTTTCAAAGTTAAAACATAATCTCTTCCCCCTATGCATATAAACCCGGGAAGATACTTGGATTTTTAAGAAGGTAAATATGAAAACTGAAAGAAAGGTGATGGATAGAGTTTTGTACACTGATAAATAGGGGTCAAAAATTAAAACTAGCTCTTGAAAACGTTTTCCCAGAGATGCTTTACTTTTTCTGCTTATTTTAACTACCTCCTATCTTTATTTAAATTTAAATTCTTAGGACCTAGAGCAAGTAATTGTTCCCCTCTTTTCTTTTTTTTTAAAAATAGTCAAGCGAAAGCATTATATTGATGGGACCGTTACGGTACTTTGGATACCTTTGTTTTCTTAAAGAATAGAATTCTCAGGAATTCGTACCTTTGCCTTACCATTTTAAAATAACCGAAAACCTTTTCTATCACCTGTTTTCAACGAATTTAATCTCCAATATATGACTTTCTGTTTTCTCTTTTCGCTCATTTAGGTCGCAAGCTGACATCCTGTAAACATGAAGAGTATATTTTAAAAGAGTTGAATGTATTGGAAATTACGTATTTCTACTTCTACAAAATTACTGACCTAATTAATTAAAAGTGAAAATAAACTTACCCCAAAAAATTCATGAGATAGAAAGAAAATACAAACCGGTATATACAATGGAAGTCTTTTGGGAACCAATTATTTCATGTAGTGTTTTAAATAACGCCCGTTAACAGGGGCATTGAAGATTTTACTGTCCATATTTTCTAATAAAAATGATTTTTTTCCTTCAGAAGCTGGAACTCTGAATGGTCTACACCAAATATGAATCATGATCGAATTTACCATGTTTTTCTGATTCTTCCTTCCTAGCATCCCATCTCAAGACCAAATCACCCAGGAGAAACTCTATGTCTTTTGTCTTACGGTCGAATAATGTTTTCATGTCGTCTTGGTATTTTTGCAACCTTTCGTCCACTTCAACCCTGTGCTATTGTACTTCGATCAGTGGATTTATTCTCCTTGTGACATGGTTTGGTTCTTCTTTCTCATCTTTCCATAGTTTCATTTTGGGTAGTGCCAAGTTTATGGGTAATACCACATTCGTCCCGTACACCATCTGGAAAGGAGAAGTTTCGATAGATTTCTTCATGCCTATCCGATTTGCCCATAAAGCGTATTTTAGATGCACATGCCAAGATTTTTTTGTTCTTGTTCAACACTTTTTTAATTATATTGATCAGACTCTTGTTCAAAGACTCAGCCAGTCCATTTTCTTGGGGATAATATGCTATGAAATGGCCGATCACGATATTGTATTTTTGACAAAAACTGATCATAGCTATAGATTTAAAAGCCTGGGTGTTATCTGTGACTATCTTTCGGGGGCATCCGAATCTAGATAAAATGTTTTCTTCTAGGAAATCTATTACCACCGAATTTGTTGCCCTTCTGGTTGGAACATCCTCCACCCATTTAGTGAAGTAATATGTGGCGGTCAGGATCCATTTGTTTTGAGTGTTGGAATGGGGGTTAATTTCGCCTATAAAATCCAATCCCCACTGTTGAAAAGGAGCCTCTATTTTGAACGGGACTAACAGTAGTGCTGGGAGTTTATTCTTGCCCACGAACAATTGTCAAGGGTTACAAGCCCCAACTTTGGCATTGACGTCCGAGAAAATTTTAGGCCAGTAATACCCTGCCCTCAGGATTTTATAAGCTGTTGATCTCCAAGCGTGATGTCCCCCGCACACTCCTTCGTGGAATTCACTTGTGACCTTCTCTGTTTCAGATTCAACCAAACAAACAAATAGGAAGCCAAGTGGGTCTTTCCAATACAATTGACTCTCATATATATAGTATTTGACTGCATGCAGTTTTACCATTCTGGCTTTGGATGGAGATAAATCACTCGGGCATTTCAAAGTCAGTAGGTAGGATACTATGTTTTTGTACCAATCAGAGGATGTAAAATTTACTTTGATTCTGATTTCATTTGTTTTCTCGTAGAGCTCGTTCATATCTTTACCTTCTTCACATCCCTGTAGGCTATTTATACCTAGGGATCTAAAGTTTGATTCAGCTAAGAGTTTAGCCAAACCTTGACACTTTACTAGTTTCATTGGCTTTATCTCTAGATCAAATTCTTGAATTTTAGCGAGCCACCGTCCCCTTTTGCCATCACTGTCAGGATGAACTAAAATGTCTTTTACAGAGATAGTAGGTACATACGCGATTATCTTGGAATGCAATACATAAGTTTTGAAAGCCTCTAATACCTTTACCATAGCATATGCTTGTTTTTCCATTATATCATATTTGAGTTCCACGTCTCTGAGACTTTTGCTAAAAAAATATATCAGTTGTTCAAAACCTTCCTCATTTTTCTGGAGGAGTACTGCGACAATTGTATGCTCAGAGGAGAACAAGAAAATGAGAAAATCCTTTAGATAGTCAGGGCTTTCCAGTACAGGTGCCTCGCTTATAACCTTTTTGATACATGCAAATGATTCTTTGGCCTCTACTGTCCATTTCACTTTGCTATTTTTCGTTAACATACCTGTGATCAATTTCACAATTTTATCAAAGTTTGGGATAAACATCCTCAAAACAATTATCTTTCCTAAGAACGACTGAATTTCCTTTACATTTATAGGAATATTTATTGTGTCTATAGCTTGAACCCTGCTAGGATCAATTTTAATTCCATCTCAGGACACAATATGGCCCAGGAGTTTACCTTCTCGCATGGCAAAGTGAGACTTTTTGGGGTTTAAAGATAGACCAAACCTGCAACATTTTTCGAAAGTCTGTTTGAGATGTATTAAATGATCTTCGCTAGACTTGGAAAAAATAGTTAGATCATCGAGACAGATAACCACAAACTTGTCTCTTTCGCCGACAAAAGTGATATACATAGCACGTTGGAAGGTGGCACCTACATTAATTAGACCAAAAGGCATTTTATCATGACAAAAAATTGAAGCCTGTAAGAGAAGGGAACAAAAAATTTATTTTCAGGTGCCACAAAAAGTACCCCTGCACCTACTCCTTCACATGACAGGGAACCATCAAAAAACATTTTCTAGATCCGAGTGTTGTATGTACTTTCGGACTCTTTCTCATATGTGTAATTTTATTCTGTGTAGATATCTATACCATCATCAAAAGACAAAATACAATTTCCTAGATCTTGATCAGCAATGTAAACAGGAAAATTGTTAGGATTCTGAGGATCGCTCATTGTATAGGCTAACCTCATTTCCCTATATAACCGAGTAAGTTGCCCACCAAATAAAGGAATTGTTGCATAAGTCATGTCCAATTGGAGGGACCCCCCAAGTTTGGCTACCCATGACCTTGGCAGCAATAAGACATACTTTGGGGGGATATCAACAATAACTACATCCATCAAGACACTTTTGACTAGGACCTGTGCAAGGGTGACTTCTAAATATTTTATCATACCCATGCACTTAACTCTTATCGAATCGAAAGAGTAGAGATCTCCATAAGGCCTGGTGATCTCGAGGCCTAGTCTATCCATAATAGTTTTGGGCATCACATTATGTGAAGCTCCAGAATCTAGCATGCAATTATGCAGTAGTCGATCATGCACATTTAGGGTGATATAGAAAGGATCGACAGTGTCTCTAGTACCCTCGAAATGTGGACCAAAAGTGATATTGGACTTATCATGTTCCAAATTTATCACGTCAGATTGACTTTCTTGATCTGAACAACCTATCACTTTGGTTATCTGCTTTCGATATGTAGGATTTTTTGCTAATTCAACCAGGGGAATCGGTATTTTGATATTGTTTATCTCATTTTCAAAACTAAAACCACCACTACCTTTGTCCATTTCTCTGGTTGAAACCTCAGGGATATTTCTTCTCTGACTTATTTGTCTGAGCTGATTTATTACTCGTGAGTTTATTTATCGGTGTGTGTGTCTCAACTATCTTGATTTCCCTTGTTTGGGTCTCAACCTCCTTTGTTTTAGGATCCAACAAGTTTGCCCCTTTTATTTTGTTGTTAGATGTTTTGGTCTCTTTTGGGGCAGTCACATATACTTCACCTCTACGGAGAATTTTCTTGGGTTGATGAATCAACGCAGGTTTGTTTTTAGACCTCAGGTTATACTTAGGTTGGATCTCAACCATTACAGAATCGGTCGCTTCTTGACATACAACAAAATCAGTGTTGTTTATATCATCATCTTCATTTGATGGTTGTGGTGTGTTTAAAGACTTCTCGTAATCTTCTTTAGTTACATAAGGCTGAGTGAAGTCATCACCCAAATTTGTCACATCTTCTTCTAGACCCTCAAAATCTTCCAAGTCATTTCCTCCTATAAAATTTTCAATTTTTGAAGGGGTTTAAATTTTCTGGTCTTCATTTTTAATATGCCTTTGTTGATTTTGAGGGTTAGGGTTTCTCCTAAATTCTCTTTTAATGAGAGGATCAGCCTTGGATTGATCTAGCTCCATTCTAGAAATATTATTCAACAACTCCTTAATTATCCTAGCCATATCATCCATTTTGTCGTCTGTAGATCTATTAGATCCTGAGGGTCCTGCTTGTTCTCTAAAACGTCTGGTTTCTCGGTTTCCCGTTTCTACCTTAGCTTTCAACTTGCCAGAGGCCATCATGTTAGATTCGATTTCCACAGCATCATCATGCATTCGGGTTAAGGTAGCCCCTCTCCTTTCTCTTAATAGAAGGGAAAAATTGGGTTCGAAATCTCCCACAAAGGTTACTTTGGCTACAGGTTGGGATGGTTTAACTTCGGTTGGGATCTTATTATACAACTTGTTAAATATTTGAATAAATTCCATAACTGTTTCCGAATTCTTTTTATTTAAAGATCCAAATTCGGTTAAATAATACAGGTGGTCTTTCCTTTCACCCCATTGTCTAAGGAAGGATTCTTCTAGGGCATCGTAGTATAATATCAATCCAACGGGTAGGCTTCGAAACCAAGTTCATACCTATCCTTCGAAAGTTTGAACAAACAACCTCGAATACACGTCTTCATGCTGGAGACCTAGGATATCTGCGAACTGATCAAAGAAGTTTATATGTTCGGTTGCGGTCAAGTCTCCTTCCCCTGTAGATTTTTGTAAGTTTTTTATATAATTTTCAGGAAGGTCATGAAGAGGGACGGGTAGGACCAAAGGTGCATATCTCCCAGCCACTTTAGTGAAAACTATGGGAGGCGAGGGAGGCCCTTAGCCTCCGATTCCTCCTCTTGGAGCCCCTCCACCTCCGAAAACCCCTCCTCCTCCTACTCCTCCTCCGATGGTTTCCATCGGTACTACTGGATAGTGAAACGGTGTATTGTATAGAGGGTTCTGGAACACTAAAAGTGAATCTTTAGCTTCTTCGTAAGAGGATAAAACCAAAGACGAGTGGTAAGGGATGCGAGGACTTGGCTCTTCGAACTTGCAAGAAATGTAATCAGGGGAACCCGCGTGTGTAGAATTTGAGTGTATGGTATACTCTTCGAGACTTGGCGAGGTCGTGAAATCTAAAAGAAGAGTTGGGGGGATATCGACCGTTGATAAATTCACTGCAGGGTTTTTTCCTTTGTAAAAGACAGAGGTTTTCAGATGGATTTCACTTTTAACCTCAGAGCTAGCTAGAAATGAATTTATGGTTTCAGGAGGGGAACTATGCGAAGTTGAAGGTTCAAAAGAAATCTTGGTCTTGGGTTGTGGGTACTTAAGTTGATAGACTGCAGTAGTTGGCTTAAGGGAACCTCTAGTTTTCAATATTTTTTCGGGATTGGAAACATGCGCAGTCTATTTTCTCTCTAGGTTTTGTCTGGTATTCCTTTTACCGGATGCCATCTTATTTAAATGTGGATTTGAAAAGTGAAAGATAAGAAAATCCTTTAGAGGGTGTTCACTCTTTGTTCACTATAAATGGGTGAAACTTGCGAGAATGTCATTCTTCCCAGAGAAAAGGTTTCGTAACTTCGTCCCTGGCAATGGCACCAAAAAGATGTTGTTCCAGAGTCTGTACCTAAGGCTTAGAAAGTACAATGTCTAGGCATCCGAAAGTGAGTGAAGAGTAAGAAGGAGGAGAGCATCAAACTTTGGGAAAGCAAGCTAAGGATGATTTCCAGGTTATCGTTGTCGCACTTCCAACTGTTCCTGGATGTTTATGTCCCATTCAATTACGGCCCATGAATGTTCAAGTTCTACCTAGGTGGTGGTTTTTTTAAGTATAATATCGAAGATATTTAAAGCGATATGGGTTTGGTCTGATAAGCCTGGTTCAATATTAGGTTGTCTTACAACAGGGACAGTCATAGAGGAACAATAAATTAAAAGTGAATTCGAGGTTTTTTATGCTGTATCTATTTGATCTTATAAAAGAGAAATTTTGAATTCAATATCAAAGATAAAATGCAAACCAAAGGCCTTTTTCCATAAATAAGTTATATTTTAAATAAATGATGTGTGAAATATGAGAAAAAAATTAATTTGTCTATAAAGCAAGGTTCCTATCAAGGGAGAATCTCACCCTGTAGATAGAAGAAGAAAATAAGATAAGAAGGAATCTGAGGAAGCATAAAATATGATAATCTAAAAGGTTCACAGGTCTTGTACCTTCTAATAGACGATACAGAGGAAAAACTGTAAAAGTGAGTGAAGAGTAAGAAGGAGGAGCGAATCAACCTTAGAGAAAGGAAGCTAAGGCTGATTTCCAGGTTGTCGTTGTCGCGCTTCCAACTGTTCCTGGATGTTTATGTCCCATTCAATTGTAGCCCATGAACGTTCAAGTTCTACCCAGGTGGTGGTTGTTTTAAGTATAATATCAAAGAGATTTAAAGTGATATGGGTTTGGTCTGATAAGCTAGGTTCAATATTAGGTTGTCTTACAACGGGGATAGTCATACAGGAACAGTAAATTAAAAGTTAATTCGAGGTTTTCTATGTTGTATCTATTTGATCTTATAAAAGAGAACTTTTGAATTCAATATCAAAGATAAAATGCAAACCAAAGGCCTTTTTCCATAACTGAGTTATATTTTAAATAAATGATGTGTGAAATATGAGAAAAACATTAAGCTATCTATAAAGAAAGGCTCCTATCAAGGGAGAATCTCACCCTGTAAACAGAAGAAGAAAATAAGATAAGAAGGAATCTGACGAAGCATAAAATATGACAATCTAAAAGGTTCATAGGTATTGTACCTGCTAATAGCCGATACAGAGGAAAAACTGTAAACGATATAGATGACTAAAAATTGATCACCACAGTAGAGGTTTTACTAAATTGCAATGAAACATTCATCAGACATATATCAGCGAAATGAAATTAAATACGAAATTACAGAGAAAACAAACTCATAACACAGTCTTGACGGAATCAAGAGTCTCCAGATTGCTTTGTATTAATTCTCAAAAAGGAGATAGTCTCTTTTACAATTGACCAAAAAGGTCCAGCCCTTGTTATTTCTTCAAAATGTATATTTATACAAATTTCTATATGCTGGAATCTCAATTGTTCCATAGGTTTTCGGTTACAACAAAGGAGATTAAACGTCTCAATTCTTTGTCTCTATCCTTATTTGGTACCAAAAACCTGCCTCTTCACATGCTCTGTGCAAATGACACACTTCTCCACTAGCTGGGATATCAACTTAGAAGGTTCTTCTTGATTATTGGCCTCGAAAGTGTAACAATCCTTAACCAAATGTAGTAACTTTCCTTCCGCCTGTTGGTATTTGGCGTTGATAGAACATAATTGTACACTCGGTTTAATTAGCCATTTATCTATTTGGACTATGTCCGTCTGGGTTATTTGTGATATTTCAGCCAATTCTCTTTCTTCATTTTCCTTGATCCTGAGCAGATTCTTGGTTGTATTGATCTAGCCAGGTATTTCAGTGTTGCTTTCATCATCGGAACCCAACCAACTCCCATCTAGAAAACCAAAGGTTTCTTCACAAGATTTTCTTACCTCTTTAACTTGTTGTCTGCCTTCAGATATGTTACGCTCCCATTCTTTCAACAATATGTTACCTTGGGTCTGTTCTGAGATAGAAAACCTAGAACTATTGTATGTTTCCCTTCTCATCATGGCTATAATAGCCTCCTGGAAAGCAACCCGAGCTGCCCCAGCATCGTTTTCTCTGAGAGTGAGGTTTTCCAATACTCAATCAATGAGTTGGCAATTGTTTTGAATCATTTCCACCTTAGCAAGTAGACCTTGTTGAGCTGCCGACACTCTTTTTCTGATTTCTATAGCTTGGGATTGAAATATCCCAATATCGATTACCTGGCTTTTAGCGAAGTCTAATTTGGCTTGTAGTTGCTCTATCAATTCTCCTTACTGGCCTATATGTATTTGACTTGTCTGAGCCATCAGTTGTGTCTGTTCGATATCAGCTTTGAGCCACTCGATTTCCTTTTGATCAGCTACTCTAGCTTGTTCTAAACCTATATTTGCCTGATCCTTGGCAGCGGCCTCTGTTGTAGCTAGTTTAGTCTCTGATGTTTTGATCAAATGATTTTTTTTCTTCAACTGATCCTTTAGGGTCCCAACTGAATATTGGTTGGCTATAGAGAAATCCCCCAATGTTCCTACTATTTGAATTGAAAATTCCTCCTTTTTCATAGCTCTCCCATCAGTTAAAATTTTAAATTTCTTTGATACTGTACCCGCCTCTTGGTAAAGTTCTTATTTCACGACAACCTTTCTCTTCTTATTGAAGAAGAACTCATTCAAAGGTAGCTCTTCCATTGTTATGGGCATTAATTCTTTGTCAAAAACCCAACCTGCATCTGGGACCCCCTTCGTGGACTGTAAGGGGGTAACAAAAATGATGGGATTGTCGACCTGCTTAGATGATTTCCCTGGAGTAACAACCGAGGTTGGCTTGCTTGGAGGGTTGGAAGTCTTAGCTTCCTATTTTGGGCCCCCAGTTTGCTCTTTCTTGTCTTGGTGTTCTTCTTGGCTGGGTGCTAAATCTTTGGAGCCTTAGGCTTCTATTTGCTGCACATCTACGGTCATTGGATTATCACCCCGTAATACTGGGGGAAGGCAGCTCCGCCGATGTTCTTAGAATTTGAAAACGTTGGCCCTCTCTTTGGGTGACAGGGTTTGTATCTGATCCAAAACCTCGGCATAAGATCTCCCACCTTGGAAGATGTCATCATGAGGTGAATTCTTGTGCTTAAATCTTTTAAGGCCACAACTAGCCAAGTGATTACTCACAACCCTGTGTGGATCATGTTTCTTGAATTCAAAGTGGACCAATTTAATATCTTCTAAGGTTGTTTCCTCGACCTTTGCATGCCCAAAGTCTAATATAGAATAGGTATTTAAATGAATGGGGAAAGGTTGCCATACCTTCTTTGAAAATCCTTTAAGCTCTTTTCTTATGCCACTAATCACGGTTTGCCTAGCGATCTCGCGACAAGCCAACCTATCGGGTATAAATAATGGCAGAGCATGTGGAGGGACAGAAGCACCAAAAACCGTGATATATGAAAATTCTTCCTCCACGTACCAGTCGGCCACACTGCTCAAATTGGCCACAATGCTATCTAAGATCCTAGGTGGTGGATTACCAAATATGGTGACATGCATCGGTACCATTACCCAATTGAAAATTTCGTATATGAAATCTAAGGCCTTATCCTTCCAAAGCTTTGAATTGTAGACATGGATAGGCTCATCATTCNTGCTATCTAAGATCCTAGGTGGTGGATTACCAAATATGGTGACATGCATCGGTACCATTACCCAATTGAAAATTTCGTATATGAAATCTAAGGCCTTATCCTTCCAAAGCTTTGAATTGTAGACATGGATAGGCTCATCATTCTATGGAGACTATCTTCAGCTCATTAAGGCAAAAGGCGTCATGAAACACACGGTGTCCATGATGTATGAGGACATAAAAAATGAAGCAGCCTTCCCACTCGCCCTCTGCATTTGATATTCTGTAATCCGACTGGTTAGACTATCTAACAACAGTTTGGCCTAGTCCAATGAACAACCTTCCATGATTGTATGCATCAGAGGCACCCATAAGAGGAAAAAATGTGTGGTGTCCTCCCTCCCATACAATCTACAAGTCATCATTGCTATGTATTTGAATTGTGGTTCCAAAGAAGATATAGAATAAACTCCGTTGTTATCTACCCTGAACTTCGTAGGGTGTGAGACCCAATCCTTGATCAAATCAGATAAACTTTTGTCATATTGCTTGCATTCCTTCTATTTAAAATCCTCCAGAAACTCGGCATTGTATGTGAAGTTCGACATGGGTGGAAACTTGTACATCACGTGTAAGTGTTCTGGTCTAGAGGTCCCAATAGTGACATTTTTCTCACTGATGATGGTTCTGGTCGGGATATCTACATGATCTAGCGCCCATCGGATCATATCATAGTAAGGAAGAAGGCGTGGCCTAGACACTACTTTATGCATCTCTGCTTGGACGATGATCTTGTATTTGGTGGCCAAGTCATCTTTCTCGTTGTCACTTACATCAGCTGAATAGTTCACCAAATCGAATTGCAGAACCTTAGAGATGTATGACTAGGTTCAGACAGAATCGACGCTTCGTGGTGAAGTATCAAAAACATTATCAGAGCCTTGTCCTGAAATCTCAACACTTGCCTTGGACGGTTTTTGTGGGGCCATGACAGAGGATTGTGACTTAGATCTCCTATAATAAAAATGTGTATACATACAGAAATCAGCTTGCTGAGAAAAACTTCTCTGCGCAAAATAGAAATGAGCCTTATGAACAGAACAAAAATAAAAAGATCTATATCTTCGACCATTTAAAACCTCGATGTCCTTATGATTAGAATGGTCAAATCATTTTTAGAGATAGATTTAGCAATAAAAACCATATCCTTACTTGTTGCTTCACCTCATTTCCAATTAATGCCATAAATTTCGATGGTTCGTGACACAAGTTGGTGCAAGGAACATTTAAATTTACCTCATAGACTATGCATATTATTACTTCTATTAAACACTAATTAAGATGGCTTAGCTTCTTTAATCAGGATTTCTTAAACTTTAATCAACCTTTCGGCGTTCACTGTATCGGGAGTTTTCACTCTAACCTTTCGAGCCCCTAAAACCCGAGATCGTGATAATGCGATCTAGTTAAGAGAAAACGTAATCTAGATTAAACATTTGATTAATCATGTTTAGTTAAAATATCGACTTCACGACTCGGGACTACGAAGGTAAATTTCCCGGGAGGAGCATATTCCGAGTCGCGAAATTCTGAGATCATGATGATGTGATCTAGTTAAGCCATAAGGTAAACTGGGTTAAGTGTTTAATTAATTTATATTTAAGTAATATCGCGACTTCGCGATTCAGGGCTTCGAAGGTATAGTTTTTGGGAGAAACGCATGCCGATTTATGAAATCCTGACATAATTTAACTATGGCTAAAAGCTATTCACCCCTGACACTAACCCGGGTAACTTGCGCGAACGTCTCATGACTTCACCTATCGGAGTAGTGACGGTGGGACTTTTGGGGAGGGAAAACGCCGAGACGCAAAATACCGACATCGCTTAACTAAGTTTTAAGGAACTTTAATCTCGACGCTAACCTGGGTAAACTTTCAAGGTTACTTCGTGACTTTTCGCATCAGGGCATAAAAATAGTGTGACTTGTAACTCCCGAAACGCGATATCCCGAGGTAAAGAAAAGTGAAAAAACTTATTCATGTATAAAAGGAAATGGTATTAGGAGTACAACGACCCTCACCACTTTGCATATCGAGACTACTGAGATTTTCCAAGGGTAAAGGTCACGAAATAAAAGAAAACTTAAATGACCAAACTTTGATTGCAAGAATTATGCTTAAAACTCGTCAAAAAAGGCAGCTCCAACATAGGATCCAACTAGGGATCCCGTCTCCCTGTGAGACGAGAAGAACAGTAGACCACGTGCCTATATTGGGTAAATGGAGTCATTGGTTTCACTTCTGTGAAACTCTCTTTAAGGAAAAGATAAATAGAGGGAAGAAGAGACTTTGTCTTTCACTTCTGAAAATATTTTCAACACTCAAAAATGTTTCACACTCAGTTGCAGTCCCTTTCACGACATTCTCTTTCTCTTTACTAAATTTATGTCTGCATTTAGGTGATCAGAACAGTCCTAGGAAATCCAACAGATCTTGTGGCTTTTGGTTTGCATCAAACGAAGTTTATTACATGTTTTTAATCAAGGAGCCATGTTTGAACTTAGGACGTAGATACAGTTTTGATAAAATTGATTATCAAAGTAGAGTGAGATTCATGTATAACAGCCTTATAGATATCTCAGATATTGCTTCACTGCCAGCGAGCCTGTTTAGTACCCCGGTGAAGTTATCTGGCCCTTTTTGCTGAATTTCCTTTCACCACTTCGAAAAATATTTATGCATTTAAATGTTGAGACGAGGGAAATCATTTATGAATTTCATTTCATCATCTCTTAAGACTAGATGTACAATTAAATATGACTTTCCTTTCGCCATCTGTCTTATAATTTACTTTTTAAAACACAAAGTGGGGGCAATCAGTTTGTATGAGGGGTGATATCTGTGTAATATTTTGCAATGGAGGTCTGTCAACTTACTTTGATTACTCAGTACCAACCTTCCCTTAACATTCACAACACCTTAGCCCGCAGGGAAAAAGGGGAAAAAATATTTCTAGGAGTTTTCCTTCGAGAAAGCCTCAATCTTTCGAAACTGTTGAAAAACCTAGAATAGTCAGGATCAACCTACGCATGACTTTGTTTAGTAAGAGACTGAGGAGTTGTGAAGACCAACTTACTTTCCAAAATATTCTTTATAGCTTTCAAAGTTAAAACATAATCTCTTCCCCCTATGCATATAAACCTAGGAAGATACTTAGCTTCTTAAGAATGTAAATATGAAGACCGAAAGAAAGGTGATGAACAAAGGTTTGTACACTGATAAATAGGTGTCAAAAATTAAAACCGGCTCTTGAAAACGTTTTCCCAGAGATGCTTTACTTTTTCTGCTTATTTTAACTACCTCCTATCTTTATTTTAATTTAAATTCTTAGGACCCAGAGCAAGTAATTGTTCCCATTTATTATTTTTTTTTAAAACATTCAAGAGAAAACATTATATTGATGGGACCGTTATGGTACTTTGGAGACCTTTGTTTTCTTAAAGAACAGAATTTTCAGGAATTCGTACCTTTGCCTTACCATTTTAAAATAACCGAAAAGCTTTTCTATCACCTGTTTTCAGCGAATTTAGTCTCTGATATAAGACTTTATGTTTTCTCCTTTCGCTCAATTAGGTCGCAAGCCGACATCCTGTAAACACAAAGAGTATATTTTAAAAGAGTTGAATGTATTGGAAATTGTGTATTTCTACTTCTACAAAATTAATGACCTAATTAATTAAAAGTGAAAATAAACTTACCCCAAAAAATTCATGAGATAGAAAGCAAATACAAACCGGTATATACAATGGAAGTCTTTTGGGAACCAATTATTTCATGTTGAGTTTTAAATAACGCTCATTAACAGGGGTGTTGAAAATTTTACCGTCCAGATTTTCTAATAAAAACAATTTTTTTCCTTCGGAAGCTACGACTCTGAATGGTCCATACCAAATATGATCGAATTTACTGTGTTTTGTTGATTCTTCCTTCCTAGCATCCCATATCAAGACCAAATCGCCCGGGAGAAACTCTTTGTCTTTTGTCTTACGGTCGAATAACGTTTTCATGTCGTCTTGGTATTTTTGCAACCTTTCATCCACTTCGACCCTGTGTTGTTGTACTTCGATCAGTTGATTTATTCTCCTTGTGAAATGGTTTGGTTCTTCTTTCTCATATTGCCCTAGTTTCATTACGGGAAGTGAAAAGTTTATGGGTAATATCACGTCAGTCTCGTACACCATCTCGAAAGGAGAAGTTCCGAAAGATTTCTTTGTGCCTATCTGATTTTCCCATAAAGCGTATTTCAGATGCACATGCCAAGATTTTTTGTTCTTGTTGTTCGCACCCAATTCGTCACCTGGTGAGAAAATCGAGGGTGCTTACATGCCTTGTTGGGTATTCCAGGGCATGACAGCTGTGGAAAGAAAGGTTAGAGAATACAGAACAAACTACAAGCTAATATCAACTGAAAACAAATTAAAACTGTGAAAAGAAACAACAAACACCAAAAATAAAAATAGATGTCACCAATGGTTTTGAGCTGGTGAATTGATGAAATCGGAGCACGATGAAGGAAGAGAACTGTGGTTCCTTCTTCCCCCAATGGAAGGCTCTTGAGTCCCTCACAAAGTTTTCTTTCCTTACAATGAGAAGAACTGAGTATGACAGTGAAAGAACTCCCTGCGATGTTGCCAATGTGTTATCGTTAAAGAATGAGTCCTTAATAATTTTAGCAGCATAATGATGCCTGAAATTCCTTGCGAAAACAATGTATCTTCACATCTTTTTATAGAAGATCCTTAGGCAATTATGTAACCTCTTCAAAGTGTGAAAAGGGGCCCTTTAGGGCTTCCTTAGGTCATTAACCCGCCTACCCTGCGGATTCGGCTCGGATTTGGGAGTCAAATCAGATTGGGAGCCGGTCCGTAAGCGGTTGAGAGGC